>PVLD010005216.1:0-114972 GCA_004027595.1 Dinomys branickii
TCATTGTGTTATGGCATACATATAAATAGAGTTTTTTATTTTCAAATTTTAAATTTTATTATATCTTTGAAGTATAAATTATGTATGCACAGGCTTTAGAGTTTGAGAGGCTTAAGTGACTATATTTATGCTGATGCTTAGAGTAAGTTACTCAATTTCTCTTGAAATGCAAAATAGAGATAATAATCTGCAACTCATAAGATTATTCACAGGACAAGTAGCACTGACCTTTAAGGTGACTATACAAATATCTAATACTATGCTTATAGTAATATAGGTTTATTCTTAGTATCATAGTTTTCACTGCTTCATGGTAATGTCTCTGTACTTTATGGAATGTGGGTGCCATAGGAAACACAGGCATTCATTCGGATATATTTTTAGAAAAAGAATTCTGTGCAGATATAGAGCTAGGGATGAAGGTCAGTTGTAACACCTTTTATCTGACAGGTACTAGGCCTTGGGTTGACTTCCAGCCCTAAAAAACAAAACATCAAAAAAGCCCACACAGTATATTTATAAATATATGAGTTCTTCTTGTATTTAATCAAAGATAATAAAATCAGAAACATCTAAATTTATTGGGAATTTCACTGCTTTGGTCAAGGTTTGCAAGGAAAACAATTTAATATAGGACACATAATTTATAGGATTATTTTATAGTACTCACTCAAAGAATCCAATACAAAGGAGTACAGGAAATCTCTCCACACACTGAAGACGTAAAGAATCCAGCTGAGGGCCTCGATACCATGGCAATGTCATGCATGACTCCAGCTGAAGACCTAGAGCCCATGACATGCCTCATGCAAATCAGATGGATTTACATAGTGAAGGCCCAAAGGTCAGGGGTGGAAGCTAGGAAGTCTGTACCAGTGGGATGAAGGATCTGTGCTAGCAGACTGGGGGATCTGCACTAGAGTCAGAAAGTGATATTCAAAGTAAGAACCAGAGCTCCCCTGGAAAGTACCACAGCCATCCTCAGTGACAACATGGCCCAGAGCTCCTCTGACAATGAGAACAGCAAAGTTCATATCAGGAAACCCGGCTAGAACAGACTTCTCCCGGAGGTTGAACAGTGCACCATCTTCCCCTCTGAAGCCAGGAAGTGATGCTCAAAGTAAGGACCAGAGCTCCCCCGAAGTGAACCACAGCCGTCCTCAGTGACAGCGAGGTCCTCAGCTCCTCCGACAATGAGAACAGCAGAGTTCATATCAGGAAAGCGGGCATGACAAGTTCCTCCAGGACAAACAGCCGTCCCGGGAGAACCAACAGCTCTCTAACAGCACCTCTTCTTCTCCAGTTCTCCTTTTTATTTTGTTGGCAACAACGCTAAGGTCTACACTCAGCATCACACTGATTCAGTTCAAATGGGTGTTGCGAGTTGACTACCAGTTGTCAACCCAACACATCCACCTTCATAACTAGTACACTAAGAAAGCATGGGCTGTCAGAGCAGGACAGAATCGAACTTGCTTCAATTTTGTTCTTTATTTCCTTACTCCAAGATGAATCTACAACTTGAAAAGTAACACTAAGGATCTGATAAAATAATACCAGTGATGGCTAATGATCTCTTCTAACTTAGCCTGATAAGAAACTGATAAGTCACAAGGCAGCCAGCCAAGCCCCCCCTCGTGGGAAAACTTTAATTCTCAATATTTCTCTCCTTCCCTTACCTGTTCCACTTCAGTTCCCCTCAGCCACAAAAGCTATCCCCGCCCTCATTTGCTCTGGCAGTTCACCTGCTCGGGTCCGTTCTGACATGGGCAACTCCTGCCATTCAGGCTTCTGGCCTGGACGGCCTCTGGGCCGCTCAGGGCTTGGGCTGTTCTGGCCAGGGACATCTCCTCACCCCACCCGACCCCCACCAGAAAAGAGCTGAAAGGCCCATGCTTTCCTCAGCTCGGGGCTACCTTGGTCCGCTAGGTAGCCTGCTGCTCTGTCCCTCCCCCAATAAAGACTTCTCTCGTGTCAGAAGATCTGGTGTGGTTCCGTGTGGGATCTTGGTTTCTATCAGAAACCTCCTAATGTGAGGAACTATCCTTAATTATTTCCAAAATGATTTTGAGTACGTTCGTTGGAGCCCTATGAAGTTAAGCTCTGGTGAATTCTACAGTTGAATATTTTAAATTATTTTTTGAATATTTTAAATTTTTACTCCAAAAGCTAATAATTATTTCAAAAGCTAAATGATTAGAAATGTATATACTTTAAATTTTAATTTTCAGCTTGATGCTTTAAAAAATACTCAGCCTTAACCTTTTTTCTATACTAATTTGTCATAAAAGGAGCCAACTTTTTGTGACCTGGAACAATAGCTAATTCCTTTGGTGATTAAAATGTCAGAACAAGAAATTTAGGTTTAAATTCAGAGAATGCAGAGCGAAAATTGATTCCAGAAATGAAATAACTTTCAGAAATAAAGTAACTTCTAACTCCCCCATCTATGTCTTTGCTATACCACACTTTCTTAAAAATTTACAAATGCAGTATTTTATGTGTGTATCTACAAAAATAATCTAAATATAAGATCTCTTTGTACAATTTCCATCAATGCAGAGAATATTATTCTTGGGAAACATTTAATTCATGATTTATTCATGAGATTCACTGATTAATACATTAGGGTGGTTTCTATGGTAACACCCCAGTGTTACAATCAGTAGTACATGGAGTTTTGTCACTGGACTGAAAAAGTATGAAAGTTAAAGGAGGTACTGTAATCAACAAGTGCAAATTCCATTAACTTTTGTTTGTTTCTTTGGTCAACTTGATGTGTCATAGAATTAACCAATTTATTATTATTTTTCCCATTTTTGTTTATTTACTGAATTTTTTTCATACTACAGTCCATTTTTATGTTTGGATGGTATGTCTTTTTTGGCCTGGAAATGTGTTGTAGTTTCTTTCTTTAAAAGAAAATTTTTGAGGGTGAATACACCACACAAAGTTTATTTAAAGCCTTTGTGCCTTCCTTGCTAAAAAGGTATATAATATATACATATATGTTATGGTTTGTGTCTGGATGTCCCCCTAAAGCCTGTTGCAGTCATGGGTAGGATTCGAGAGTTTATGACTGATCCATGGTCCAGTGCTGGGATTATGGGTGTGAGTGCTACACCCGCCCTGGGGCGGGTAGTTTGCATACAGTGTAAGGGAGGGAAAGAGGCTGCTTGTTTCCATTCCTCCCTTTTTGCTTTTGCTGCTTTTGCTGTCTTGTGCCTCTTTGAACTGTTGCCCCTATGCCCTGCCACCCTGCCTTGGAGCCAGCTGATTATAGACTGAAACCATTTAGACTGTGATCTAAATAAACCTTTCCTTCCTTAATTTGGGGCTTTGGGTATTTTGTCTCAGCAATGAGAGAAAAATAACATAGACAATATATTTATACAAATGTGTATAACAACATAGTTATGGGTAACTATGTTGTAATTTTGACATTTACCTCTATCACACATAATAATATTTAACTTAAAATTATAAATTGCTTTTATTTCCTAGATACTGGTTTTGTGCTTTAATATAAACATTTCTTAAATTGCTTAGTCTTCACAGTAGCTACCTACATCTAAATTAGATACTATATCAGAAATATTTCTTCAAATTGAGATCATATGGTAGATTGTTGGGCGGTTATTCTGTTTACCATTTCTGACATGGAGGTTTAATTGACAGGTACGTGCTTTGGAGTTAGATTAATTTCTGTTTGGGGAATATGCTCCATATCTCAATGTCTGCCACCAGATGGGAGTGATGCTCTTTCTGTTATATGGCCAGCTGCGTGGGCTGTGCTTTGAACATTACTATATAGAGGCCTTTTAAGCAGAAGAAAGAAAGAAAGAAAGAAAGAAAGAAAGAAAGAAAGAAAGAAAGAAAGAAAGAAAGAAAGAAAGAAAGAAAAGAGAGAAAGGGAAATAAAAGGAAGCAAGAAAAGATGGAAGGAAGGAAGGAAGGAAGGAAGGAAGGAAGGAAGGAAGGAAGGAAAAAGGAAGGCAAGAAGAAAGGAAAGCAGGAGGGAAGGAAGGGGGCTGGGGATATAGCTCAGAGGAATAAGCGCTTGCCTAGCAAGCGTAGGGTCCTGAGTTCGATCCCCAGTACCACAAAAAAAAAAAAAAAAGGAGGGAAGGAAGGAAGGAATGAAGAAAGAACTCAATCTTGAAGTGAGATTACACTACTATAAATATGAACTTATATAACTACATATGTTTATGGTTTTACAGAATAACTACAAAAATACAAAAAAAACTAAGATTGATTTGATGAATGAAATTGTTTTGATAAGGTGAAATCATTGCATGGGACATAAGTGTGGCAGTGGGTGCTCTGGCTCAGGGTCTTCTGTGCTTGGAAAACACACACAGCATCCTGAGCCATAGAATGAGTCACTTTTCTTCCCACCAGCAGAATAAATACAAGTCATAACTATGAGTGCACCGTGGAAACATTTCACTGTTTGGCATCAAGACACCCCTAGTTAGCAGCCAGCATCTGCCTTTCTTCTCTTCTCATTAGCCTCAGGATCACAAAGGAAACTAGTAAGACGTTATGGTGGTTTGAGAATACAAGTTAATTTTGATAAATGATAC
The DNA here is from genome assembly GCA_004027595.1 of Dinomys branickii. NCBI lineage: Eukaryota > Metazoa > Chordata > Mammalia > Rodentia > Dinomyidae > Dinomys > Dinomys branickii. The sequence continues at coordinate 4,590 of PVLD010005216.1, forward strand.
AACTGACTTCTTTCCATTACAATGTTTACTTTTCAGTAATTTCCAGTTCAAATAGTGATTATTTTGTGAACTCTGATAAAGAAATTCCATGTAGTAGAAGATGAAAGTTTCGAGCAGTATGGGTATGTCTTTATAATTCTCAATTTTTTTTCTTGTAATTTTGAAGCAGGTTTTCAGTCTTCTTTGATACTGATTCTCCTTTACTGAGTGCTCTTACAAGTATAGCATCACCTATTTCTGGCCCAGACCTTCTGTTTGCTGACAAATACACATGACCCAACCAGTGCCTTAACATTGAAATAAACAAGTTAAACTAAAAGCACATTTTCCTTATGAAATGGTTCATTTATATGAATCCCTCAATTTAATAACTTTTCAAAATTGTATTTAGCAAAATAAATGTATCCAACTATTTTCTCTCTTCCATTTTTTCAGTGAATACTTAGCAACTATGTTTAATGGAAAAGATGGAATTCAAACTTAAATGTATAAATGAAAGTAATGCCAGAGAAGAATAGTGATATTTTTATATGCTTGAAACAAGACAGTTAATGAAATTTTATCCATGGCAATTCAGAAATTGTGAGGAACAAATTGTAGAAGTTTAGTTCACAAATTTTCCTTCTATGTTTGATAGTATAGAAAGCTTATCTGGACTAGAAACCAAAAGATCCATTATACCCGGCATGAGAATGCCTAGGAAGTGACAGAATCACACTTACTCCGGAAGCCCTCAGGTGACAAACTAAAGCTCTTCAGATACCTGAGTACAGGATTAGAGCATCTTGGTACACCTGTGTTTCCCTTTCCTGTCATCTTATTCAAAATACAAGAGGTAGGCTTTGTTTTCTCATAATGGAGGAGGACAGGCCAGCAAAAATGGTGGCAAAGCTAGGTATTATCCTTTCCTTCTGAAAAGATTTCTAGAGCTTCTTGTAACAGCGAAGACTGGGTTTTGAAGGTGCCATTGTAACTGGGTTTGTTTCCCACCCCAGTAGCTTTACCTTGTTTCTCAGTCAGAGTTTCACACGTTCTTGTTACTCAGAGCTTAGACTTGGAATTCCTCTCTGTTCTTTCCTCTGCATTTTCCTCCCCAGCGATTCTGCCCATCCCTGTGGATTTTAATAACAGAAGTACTAACAACCCTGAAATTGATACCTTCAGTACCCATACTTTTCATCCAGGGGAGGCCAGTTCTCACACGGAAGGATTCACCTTGATTCTTTTTTCAGATCTGTTCACCTTTTACTCAGCCATCAGAGTTCTGATTCCAAGTCACCCAAGTCCTCTTTCACCATGATCAATATAGTCACCTTCGAAAAATTTCACCTCAAAAGCTGTTCCCTATCTCTAATTCCCTGTACAGCAACCTGAATTATCGTTGACATCCATGCGTATCAATCTTGTGCTTACAAACTTGTAATTGCTGTTTGTTGTTTTATTTCTAAATTAAAACTTTTATATTTTTGCACCCTGTCATAGTCACCCAGTGCTGTTGGCCCTTTGATCACCACGCCAAAGCCACAGAGCCCTTCTTTCAATTTCTTACACATTGCAAATGCTGCCTCCTCTGCATTGGATGAATTCACCTACTCTTTTATTGCCTGGTATCACAGAGCACTTCCATTATTGCATTTTTGGATTGCTTGTTTGTTAGGTGACATACTTCCTTCCTTAACTTTTGTGTGCTTTACCTGTGCCTCTCTTTCAGTGTACTTATCCCCATTCATAATTTTCATATGGATTTTGTATATTTTCACTAATTCTATACTTGAGGGAAATCCTCAGAATTATGTCAGTTTAATTCATATATTAATCTCCAGTACCTTGGAGGTAGAATGTGTTTTGTAAATGTTAGTCGAATGATTGAATCTTTCTCCTTACAAATTGAAATATGTTTATTTTTGTTTTGCCTACACCATTCTTCTAAAATTAGTAGGGTAAAGTAATTACATGTTGTAGTATTTGTTTTATGTGGATGTTGACAATTTTAACAATTGTTTGTTGTGTTACTCTAAGGATAAAAATATTCATTAGCATTTTAGGAGTTTATCCATGTTTTATATCTATGTTTTAACATCCAATGATTAAGCAAAGATCTTGGGTTTTCATATGCTGAAATTTATAATTTTTTATCTTTGTAAGAAAAGGCATGATGTATAAGTATGTATTTTGCATATATAAATTGCATGTTTATATATTTATGCACTCACACAGAAAATTAATGAATTTTCAATGTTTCCAGTTACCCCTAATTTTCTTTAGGAAAACAATTTTGTTTAACTTTGAGTTTAATCAAAGTTTTCTCCTAAGTGATTACTATTCAAAGCCATTTATGAGACTTAAATATTATGTTAAGCAAAATTATTTTCATTAATGTTTCTCAAACCATACAAACTTCCTTTAATCCAAATTAGCATTCAAATACAGGTATCATACATAGCTGTTTTCACTTCTGTGGCACTTAATTGACCATCCCAGTAAGTCATCTTTTGTCTACTTCCTAACTGTGGTTACCTAATTTAAGGAGTGAAAATCAAGCAAGACACCCAGACATATTTGAATTTCAGACAAATAACCAATCATTGTGTATTATTATAGGTTGGGCAACATTTGAGACATATTACACAAAATATTTTATCAATGTAAATAAATTACATTGATTACATTAATATATAAATTCTATATAATGCTGAATTTTGTATCTCATGGGATTATATTAACAATGTTGAAAAGAAGAGGTAGAGATACTGTCAATGTTGTTTTTGCAAAGTAATAGTAGATCATTTCCCTTTAAATTATGTCCAAATTTGTGTTTAAGGCCTTTTCTAATCTGTGCTTCTTTCTTTTCTTTCACCTTTCTTGTTACTCCTGCCTTGATTTCTATTCTCAGTCCCAAAAGCACTTCTGTCAATGTCTAAAACTCTGTGGTGTCTCATTTCACGTGTGCCTGGAAATTCCTCTTCCAGTTCCTTTATACTGGCTGGCAGTTTTATATCCTTGAGTTCTTAGACACTATTTTCTTCTGCTTTCTGCCAGGCAAAAGCTCTACCAGTGAGCCACATTCCCAGCTCCTTCTTCTGCTTTCTGATACTCCCACGACAGGGCTTGTTCTCTCTTATGATTCCAGAGCGTCCAGTGATTGCACTGCCAGATATCATCCACAATGTTTTAACTACTAGTGTTAAATGTCTATGTGTTTTCAGATGTATGGTGCTTACATGTATTGTGTTTCTTACCCATAAAACCATTGCTTTCATTTTTTCTGCCTCCTTGATCTGTGTTGCATGACTTCAATGATGATCTTTTTGCTGAGGAAGTGAGTGTCCTTCTTGGAGAGATGGGAAGCTCTGTAACTACTGCTCCTGCTTGCTTGCTTTCTTCACTAAAAACAAGGCTCCAATCAAACAGTTCAAAGATTTTTTTTTTTTTTCTGGAATGACTCAATTACAAATATTTATTAGATTATATTATCTTTTAAGGGCCTGTTTAAAAAAATAATGGGCTTAGGAAAATGTTGGTATTACTGGTCAGTCTTTTTATAGTAATTTTGTGCTTTATGATCCCTGAATATTGATAATTGTTGCCATATTATTTCTCGAGGTTAGAGAAATGAAAGCAAGATTAGGAACTGTGCTTGATTTTTAAAAGATCTCCTGCAGCATGTTAGTTAAATTTAAAAATGAGAAAAGTATAACTTACTTGCATATGATGTTATTACAAAATATAGCTATTACTGTAAATGCACTATGGAGCCCCATGGTAATGGCTGAGATAGTAATTTCATTCTAAAGTGCCGTTTTCTATGGTTTATTTAACATGAACTTCCAATTTGCACTGTTGACTGAAACTTCTCGAGCTTGCTTTTATCCCTTATGGGAATTTTATAAAGAGATGAAAGAGAAATCCTGTTAGCTGACTTATTCAAGCATGATAAAAATGATTTCCCCCTAACTATTAAAAACTTTGGAATATTTTTGTGGCTTGTACATTTTGAAATGGTTTCCAAACTTTATCCTTCACATAGAACTCTTTCTCAGAAAGGACAAGAATTGTACTTTAATAAAGTGTTCAAAGATTTAAGATAAATGATAAACTATTAAAATTTCAATGGTGGAAAATGCCTTTATAACATTCATTGTGGCTCATATCAGACTATATCAGTAGCCTGAGATTAAAAGGATGCCAAGTTTACTTTATTTTTTAAAATCATTCTGTATCACAGAGAGCTTGTTCATAGAACCTGTGACTGAGTTTTATGATATGGTACTCCTTAATTCTCTTGTTAGCAGTACTGATCTTTATGGTGCTCATTGTTGTGTATTTACTGCTTTCTTGGATACCCAAGCATTATGATAATGTTATGTCGTAGTTTGTGTATGCTTCCTGGAGTTGTCAGCACTCTTCAGAAGGTCATAGCGGTTTAACCACAAAAATATGGATGATGTTTAATAATTGCTGACATCGATTTTCTGATGTAATTTCATGTTTTTACATAGAGCCTGAGCTGGGTTGTAAGGTGGATAGTTAAGGAGTAGGCTAGGATCTTGCTTAAGTGGAGGTAAGTTCCCAAATAAAACATAATTAATAATTGGGTAAGAAGTTTATTTTTTGAAAAGCATCTCCAGTTGCTTTACTTGGTTTGAATCCAATACAGAGCCCAAAGACCTGGTTGCACACCTGTTTCTTCTCTGTGTTCAGATTTTGACTCCTTTGCCCAGCTTCATTGGAGTTTGGTGCAAACATGACACAGCAGAGGTTTATAGCACACCCGGTTCTGGCTCATGGAAGCACCCCATGGCCTTTCCCATCTGCCCTGCTTAGTGTGAATGAGTATATTGTCTGTGAAACCATAGCTTGAAACTTGTGGAGATGGATGATGGAAGGAACCTGGGACACTGAATGCTGAGCTTAGTGTATCAGCAGGGGGTCTGGATAGAAAAGAGGAAGGCTCATCGATTTTAGACTTCATGTGCCAATGGATGTTTTGTGAAGCCTCTGAAATTTTGAATATACATGTCACGTCCTCTTGATTTAGTTAGCCTAACTTCTTCAGTACTATAACATAGACCAGAATATCTGCCTCTTAGAAAGAAATTTATTCCTCACTTACATAACTCCAAAATAGACTCTGAGGTAGGTTACTTTTATTGACAGGACACCCCAGGGATTTGTGGATTCACCATGTCACTCAGACATCTTATCACCCATCATTCCCTGTGGTTTGTGAGTAGTTTCGTGGTTTTTAGTCACTTGTTGTTACCATATTCATGACTCAGATGCTAAAGACAGGGAGAGAGAAAGAAATGTTTGTAGGGTGGTATATAACTAGACCCATATTTATCTTTTCCATTCCAATCTCACTGGTGAGTACACAGTCATATAACTACTTTTTGTTGTAAGAAAATCATACTCTTTGTACTTCTATCACTTGAAAAACAGAAAGATATTATGGTCATTGTGGGACAAATAACATTCTGCTTCATACATTCATTTAAATTAGCCATTGGTGCATATCTGAGGACCCACCACCTATAGAACAGTACATTCGAACTATACTGCTCAAGCATGAGGCACATTAAAGTATCAAGCCATACCTCACTACCTGCATTCATTTCATGATTCCCCAGTTGAGATCCTGCTACCCAGGTAAAAATCATCAGTGGCCCATATGTGAGTAAAAATTTAAAGTGAAGGTCACCACCAAGTTTAGATTTCTTTCTCAGAGTATATGTGCAGAGAATGATTTTCCCCAGATCAGGGAAATATCTATAACCCACAAAAGTGTATTATTCTAGTTTATTTCTTCAAGTACTCCTCTCTCCTGAAACTAGCTGAAGTAGTTCTGAGATGATTTGAGAATGGTAATTATTTTTTGAACATGCACTGTAAAATCAGATGTACTTTTTATCTGTTAATTCTGTTTTTTTCCCATTTATTAATTGTGTATGTGTCATAACCTCCAAGAATACAAAATTTATCCTCAGGAATAAAACTCTTTTTGACTTTTTGCCACTTTAGATACAGACTTCTGAAGATAATGATGAAAAGGAATGCTGCACTTTTCTCTGTAGCAATTCCTAGGACCAGAAGGTGATTAAGTGGTCAGTATTTCAATGGCACTAGAAAGTAACTGCAATGGCATCACAGAAGACAGAGGTGAACGTTTGTTCTGAGCCTCGTTTTAGTTGGCCATTTCTTCCCAGCCTTGTCTTTGCAGTTGAACATTTTAAAAGCCATATTTTAGCATTGAACTTTGAAATACTGTATCCTTGAAGGAAGTAGTGATCAACTGGAATTATAACTCTGGTTTTTTGTTTTTGGGGGGGAATATACTCTGTTACAATCTGTGTGATGTCTCTTTTTTTCCTTTCTCTTTATGTTCATTTCTATGCACATTTCTTAAAACTCAGTGTATTATAGGATTCCTTCTGTAGGCATGGATCCTTGAAGATCAGTGTTGCTCCACCTTCTGGAAAGCGCAAGGCTCCACGCCTGTTACAGCCAGAAAGGAGCCGCGGGGGGATGCAAGGATTTAGTCTGCCTATGAAAACTGACCTCTTGTGGGAAAGATGTGCAGACACGATGCTGGGTAGAGAGCAGAGTGGGCCCTGTGAGTTGGAGACAGTGCAAGGCAGGGTGCAGACATTGCAGGGAGGTGCTCAGTAGGTGAGTATACCAGAACATGTATTTAACCTGTGATTCCTTTGAGATAAAAACAGTTTCTTTAAAATGCCTCGAATCTAAACTGCCATAAACATGAACTGCTTAAGTGACTGAGCTACCACTATCACAGGAATTTCTAGAGTGAGTGGTGTAGTTAGCCTTAGAAGTGATCTGTTTTCAATGCTACTCCTTAATGTTCTCACTTCCTCAATTTTTCTTTCTCTGAATTCCAGTGGAAGAAATTTAGCAATAAGAAATTTTACTTTCTGTTATCAAGAGAAGCTCCTGGCAGGCCCCCTCCCTTCTCCTGGGAACTCTCAGTACTTCTGTGAAACAGACAAAGTGAAACAGGTTGTGTCTTTCTCACCTGTGTTGCACAGGAGGCATGTATGTCTTCAATTGTATTATCCTTATATATAATCAAGTCTTTAAAAAATATGATTTCTGGGGAGCAAAAGTTAATTAAGAGCACTATAGGATGCTTCTTTTACGTAATGGCCATATATGGTCAACCAGAAAATAAACTGTCAAAAGTAGCATATGGGTTGGCCATTTTACTGAGTAAAACCAAACTTATTTTAGTCATCCTCAGACCTGTGAGAAATGTTCCTTAAATCACCTTTTCTGATGATGAGGTAACCAGATAGAAAATCAACAAACAAAAAAGCAATTGGGTAGTAATTTCAAACAGTAGCTTATGAAAAGAACAACACAAAGATAAATAAGAGCAAAGAAAAAGAATGGCTGAAATTTTAACCTTGTTAGTTGACATCATTGCATATTCAAGACATAGCACAAAAGTTCAAGAACTGAACAAAAGTTTTGAAAATGTGTGTAGAATTGTGATAACTGGCAAAGAAACATGTAGAGGGCAAACCTGTACATGAGAGTTTTTTTTTTTTCTTTGACAATGACAGTCTAAATTAAAGCCAGTCACAAAGGGGGAGTACCAAGTCTTCCATAGAAAGGCCTGTATTTTACCTACCTATTGAGTTGTTACTAAGTATGGGTACTAGGATGGAGTTTTCTGTTGCATGTTCTTGGGTGATGTCTTTCTTACAGAGTTGAAACTTTACCAATCATAGTTGTTTTATGTTGTTTTGTTTTATTTTCAAGGTGTACAGAAGACTAAGGAATGACACTATACAATAGTTTGATAGTCTATATTTGATAATTAGAAGACTAATTTGATAATTAGATAATTTGATAGTAGAAGACTTTTTTCCAGAAAGCCTTCCAGCATGGCGGATTGCAAAAGGAAATTTTCTTCCTTTCTTTTCTTCTCCTTTTTTATTTAATAACTAATCTTCTCTGGAAGTGTTAATCAGTGTATTTTCCTCTTTTAAACTGTACATTGATGTCTTGTTTACTTTTTCTGAAGCAAAATACCCAGTGCCCAAAACTAAGGAAGGAAAGGTTTACTTAGCTCACAGTTTGTGGAGGTTTCAGTCCATACTTGGCTGGCTCCAGGGCAGGGTGGCACATGGCAGAAGGCAACAGTTCATGGCAGTAGAAGACAGCAAAAGCAACAAGAGCAAAAAGGGTGGAGCAGAAAAGCAGACTTCTTTCCCTCCCCTACACTGTATACAGGCTCTCTCCCCCAAGGTGGTTGTAACACTCACAACCAAAATCCCACCATTGGACCACGAGTCAATCACAAATTCTAGAATCCTGCCCCATGACTGCATGAGGCTTTAGGGGCACATCTAGACAAAAACCATAACAATTAGTTTCCTGATTGTTTAGTATTTTCATCATGTGCAATACCACCAGGAATTAGTCCACATACACAAAAAAAAAATGAAACCAAAGTTTCCACTGTCATGTTAGTAAAGATCTTTGAAAGTGCAGTGTACTCAAATGAAAATGCCTTATGAGAGAGAGGATAGGTCATTTCTGCAGTTTAGCAGGGTCAAAGACCAAGGTCACAGCTCCCATTTTCTTACCCAGCCTCATCCTCATGGATATTGTATGGCTGCCTATTGTACGTAACATGTTCTCTTCCAGAAGCCTCCAGCCATGGAGGAAAGGACTGGGACCTCAGCTTCCAAGTCTTTTATTTTTCTTTCTTCTGCGTCTTACTTCAGGAAGGATCAAGAAGTCTGAGGGAAGAAAGTAAGACTTAAATTAAGAATAAGTCATCCTTCCACTTCTTTATCATGTAAACCCTGAAGTAGTTTTTTGTTTTGCTTTGTTTTGTTTTTAAACATCAATTATTTAGACAATAACAAGTATTAGCTTTGTCTAGACTTCATATCTGGATTTCTTTTATCCATTAGCTATCTCCTTTAAATCTGATCTTTGGTAGATGACAGTTACTGAAAATACACTAATTTCAGTGGGAGTTTTCCTGATTGAAAGTAGCCTTTCTTAGGTCTGCATAAATATGTTGGCTGGTTGTGTATGTGAGGAAGGTCTGTCAGGCAAAAATTCTGATATTTTATTTTCTGTTTTTCTCTCCTGTGTTTTTGTATTTGTGTTCAGAGAGTTAGATACACATTTGCTATTTCAAATACATTTACTTTGTCTTTTCTTGGAGGGTTCCTTTTTTTCTTGACTCTTAGCATTTATTTAGAGTTCTTTTGAGTAAACAGTATTCCAATTTAAACTCATAGGAAGACTGTTGGATTGTTTATTCTTAAATAAATGAGAATCTGTTGTTCTCCACTTACTGCAAACTATGAGGAATAGGTTAAGTCTAAAAACTTTATGATGGAGAAGCGTATAAAAGGGAAATTCTTTAAAAAGAATTACCATTTACCATTCATGTCATATTGTTTTACAGTATGAAAGTGAATCACGACTTTGTATGCTAATGGTAAGTTACTTTGTTACTAGCTATTCATGTAGAAATACAATCAATCTTAGCACACTGAGTAGTTACTGGATATTATTTCCAGACTACTTTTATTAATGTATTCAGATTTCACAGCAAATTAAGAACATTCATAAAAACTGTAGAAAAGGATGGTTAAACTTTAATGCACAATTTGTAGCATTGTAATTGACCATACATTATTCTACAATCCTGTACCAACTAAATTTCATACTAGTAGAAGCTTGAACATCTTTCACTTTTCTGTCATTTTAGAATATCATGGCATTTCTTTTCCTCCTTTTAGCTAGATAGATTTTGATATCTAAGTGAGTTAATATGTTTGAAGTGAGTCCTTATTTCTCTGACATGTTTTAAACTTTGTGTTATTTTTGTAATGCTTACTACCTTCTCTATGCATCTATCTTGGTGAATATATAATAGTACTAAGTTCCTGATTAAAGCTCCTCATGCCTTTGAGTCCAGGTTCTTGGGAGTGAGAAGCAGCTTCTTCAATAATACTTCTCTCAGGATAATGTTTCACTTAAGGGTTTTTTTGTTTTTTCACATAAGAACTGTACCTGTTAGATACTAGTGAGCTACTAGTTGTATGAGCCTTCCCACAATTTCATCTTCTAGGAAAAATAAAAATGAAAAAATTACTTTTGCTATTGAAAATACATGTCGTTTCTGTACCAAGTCACCCAAACTGTGTTCTAGTCAGCATATAAATACAGGTGTAACCTGTAGATTGTTGGCTTAGTTTTAAATACAAGCCACTGAACTTTGGTTGCTATGCTTGTATATGTTTGTAAACAGAATTGTTTGATTAGTTATATTCCTTTCTTTATCAGTTCACCGATGGGAAAGACATTTGATTCCATATCTTGGCTGCTGTGAACGGTGCTGTGCTAAGCATGATTTAGTTTCCTTGAATATATACCTCGGAGTGGGATAGTTGGGTCATTTGTTATTTTTTGAGGCTACTTCCTACTATTGTCTGTAATAGCTGTACTGATTTATATTCTCTATAAATAGTGCATATGAGTCTTTGTTTGCATGCACCCTCACCATCTTTTGATTATTGTTATTTTGCTTGGTTCTAGTCATTCTTGCTGCAAGGAGATCATATCTCACTGTGGTTTTTGTTTATATCACCCTGATATGTTGAATACTTTTCATATACTTATTGGCCACTTGTGTATGTTCCACTGAGAAATATATTTGGATCATTTGCTCATTCTTAAGTCAGATTATTTGTATTTTTGCCTTTGAGTATTTTTCAGTCTCTTACATATTCTGGGCTTTACTCCCTTGTCAGAAGAAAAGTTTTGTAAATAACCTCTGCTGTTTGGCATTTTGTCTCTTGATGGTTGATTGTGTCCATTGCTCTCCAGAAGCTTGTTAGTTTGACATAATCTCATCTGTCTATTTTTTACTTTTCTTAGTTATGCTTTCAAAGATATAGCAACAAAAAATCATCATCTACACTGGTGTCTTGAAGTATTTCTTATATTCTCTTCTAGTAGTTTTTGGTCTTTTATTAAGGTCTTTGATCCATTAAGAGTTGATTTCTTGGGGCTGGGGATATAGCTCAGTGGAATAAGCGCTTGCCTAGCAAGCGCAGGGTCCTGAGTTCGATCCCCAGTACCGCAAAAAAAAAAAAAAAAAAAAAAAATCTGCTTTAAAGATAATAGGGGCTGGAGGTACAGCTCAGTGGGCTAAGTGCTTGCCGCTGAGCACTAGGGCCCTGAGTTCGATCCCCGGTCCCGGAAAAAAAAAAAAAAAAAAGGAAAAAAAAAAAAGAGTTGATTTCTTGTATAAGAGATATGAGAGAAGTTACAGATAGCCTAGCTTTCCCAGCACCACTGAAGAGACTGTCCCTAGCGCATGTTCTTTTGGCATGTTTGTTGAAGACCACTGGTATCTGTAGATGTGTGGATTTATTTCTAAATGTTGTCTTCTCTTAGGCTAAGTGTCCATTTCTTTGCAATTTCAGCTATAGTGATTTTCATTATATTTTGATGTCAGGTGCCGGGATGTTCTAGCTTTGTTATTTTTGCTTTAGGTCATTCTGATAATTTGGGGTCTATCATGATTCCATATAAATTTTAGGATTTTTAAAATTTCTTTGAAGAACACAATTTCTATGAGAATTGTTTTACGTCAGTAAAATACTTTGAGAAGTATACACATTTTAACAATATTAGTTCTTCTTGTCCATGAACATGAAATTTTTTCCCATTGTCTTGTGTATTGTTCAACTTTTTTCTTCAGTGTTTTGTAATTTTCATTATAGGACTTATTCACTTCTTGGTTAAATTTATTCTTTGGTATGCTAGTTGTCTAAAGCTATAGTGAGTGGTATTTCTTACCTAGTAGGCTTACTTTTGGTGTGTAAAAATTCTACTGACTTTTATATGTTTATGTTGCAACTTGACTGAATCTCTTTATACATTTTGTTGGAGTGTTTAGGTTACTTTCTGCATGCAAAACGATATCACCTACAAACAAGAATAATTTGACTTTGTCTTTTCTAACTTGGGTGCACTGTATTTCTTTCTCTTGCCTAATTTCTCTTGATAAGACCTCCGGTGTTGCACTAGTAGTGATAACAGCAGACATCCTCCTCTTATATCAGATCTTGGAGAAAATGGTGTCAGCTTTTCAATCTTCAGTATGACAGTGAATCTAGATTTGGTTTACATAATTTTAATTATATTGAGGCACATGTATGTCCCTTCTATACCTAATTTGTTGAGAGTTTTTATCACAAAGGTATGTTGAATTTCAATATATGCTTTTCTTCATCTGTTGAGTTAATTTATTTTGTCTGTCATTTGGTTCATGTGATGTCTTCCTGGATGAATTTGCAGTTGCTGAACTATGTACTTACTTTCCTTGGATAAATCTCAATTGATCATGATGTCTGATCTGTTTGGTGTGCCTTTGGATTTGGTTTATTAGTATTTCATTAAAAATGTTTGCATCTGTGGTCATCAGGAATACTGGTCCCTAATGTGTGTGTGTGTGTGTATGTGTGTGTGTGCTGTGTGTGACTATGTGTGTGTTCTTGCTTGCTTTATTAAAGTAAAGCTAGATTTGTGTAATGATTTTAAGAGATTTATCTTTTACATTGAGGTAATACTTGGCAAGGAATTACTTTTCTTAAAAAGTTTGGGAACATTCAGTGGCATCTGACCCTGGGCTTTTTTGGGAGACATTTATTTTCAGATTCGTTCTTGTTATTCCTTATTGCTTTTTTTTTCCCCTTTGGAGGTTTTCTGTATCTTTATGGATTGTTTTTTAGGTTATATGTGCCTAGTCATTTAGGTTTTCGTATTCTTTAGTGCACAGGTGCTCATAATATCCCTAAATGATCCTTTGTATAATTTTAGTAACAGTTGTGATGGCTCCTTTTTATATCTCTGCTTTTAGTTACTTGGATAATAGTTTATTTTTTCTTAGTCATGTAAAAGGATTGTTGATTTTCATCTGTTTGAAAATATTTTTATTAATGTTTTATATTGTTTTTTTATTTTAAAAAATAAAAGAAAGAAAACATATTAGGAAACAGACAGCCACTTACAAAGTAGCACCAGAATAGTACAATCAAAACTGGGTTACAGATAATGTGACAGAGAATTAACAATGGTTGCTGTATTACATATTGATAACTTAGAAGTGTATACTCAGGAAAACAAATATAGACCTGCAAGACTGATCAAACAACTAATCATTAACTGTTCCTTAAAATAAAACAACAGAAGTCAGTAGTACAACTATGCTAGGTATCCTGTTGTTTTGATAGTACAGTTTTAAACTTAATTTTGCTTTGTTTATTATTGACTATTTAGTATCTTGTGTTGCAGAATTAGGTTTTTAAAGTTTGAGATCTTTTCCTTTTTTGAGGTAGGTGCTTATCAACATTTCCATCTTCCTTAGTAATGCTTCTACCTAAGATTTTTAGTGCTGTATTTTACTGCATTTGATTTGGTTCAAGAATTTCATAAATTCCCCTTGTGATCGCTGCCTTTTCCCATTATGCATTCAATGCCACATTGTTTAATTTCCATTTCTTTCTACACTTTCTAAAACTCCCCTTGTTCACTTCTAATTTTATTCTTTTGTGATAATACAATATAAATTATATGAGTCTGCCATTTTAAAATTTGTTCACACATTTTGTGACCTAATATATGGTCTATTCTAGAGAATGCTCAATGTGTTTTTGAGAAGAATATGTATGCTGTAAATGAAATATTCTATAAATGTCCATCTGGAGTGGTCCATTTCTTCCTTAGTATGATTTAACTCTGATTTTATTTTATTTTATTTTATTTTGGTTTGTCATCTGGATGATGTGGCCATTGGTATTGTATTGAAGTCTTCTTTTTTCCATATTGAATCAATAATGTTTCCTTTACATAATTGGTTATTCTCATGTTGGGAAATAATTGTTATTTTCTCTGTTTCATTGGTTCTTTTATCATATAGTGAACTTTGGTGCTTTTTGGCAATTTTTTAACTTGAAGTCTCCTTTGTCAGATAAGTGCATTTTTTATTTCTTCTTGTGGAAGATGTTTTCCATTCTTGCATTTTCCACCTGTCCATGTTTAATGCTGAGTTGAGTTTGCTGTAAGTACTGTATTGTTGGTTCTGGATTTTTTTTACCTGTTCAGTTGATTTAAGGCTTTTAATTGGAGAATGTAATCCATTTATTTTTAGATGTATTATTGGACTTACTCTTGTTGTTCGTTTAATTTTTTCTTAGTTGCTTTGTGAATCATTTATTTCTTTCCTTTTCACTTTTTGTTCATTTTTTGTGGCTTAGTTATCTTCTATATTAACAAGGTTGGTGTATTTTTGTTTTACGTGTCACTCTACTAGCGAGGTTTGCACTTTTGTTTCACATCGGTAGTTATCTTCCTTCAGTTATAGGTATAGTACTCCCTTAAGCATGTCTCGGAAGACACATGCTGCTATTAAATTCCCTGTTTTAGAAAACATGTCTCTTCCATTTCTGAACAATAAGTTTTTCTTGATATTCTTGGTTAGCAGTTTGTCTTCAAAACTTTAATATACCCTGCTGTTCTCTTCTGGTTTGCACGGTTTCTACTACAAACCTCTTAGTCTCTACGGACTCTCTTATACGTGATGTGGTACTTTTCTCGTCCCATTTATAATTCCTTCTTTGAGGTTCAGTAGTGCAGCCGTAATATACCTCATAGACGGCCTTCTCAGCATTGTGATTCCTGCTCCTGGAAACGTGTATCTTTCCCAACATTTCGGTGGTTGAGCTAATATTTTGTTAAGCAGGTTTTCTCTTTTCTTCTTCTAAAACAACCAAGGTGCAGACAGTTATTCATTTAAAGGTGTTCTGTAAGTCTTGCAGGTTTTGTCATTTTCTTCCTGCTTCTCCTTCATTATTGTTCTACATTATTTCAAAAGACTCGTCTTTAAGATAAGAAATTCTTTCTTCCTAATCTGGCTCTCAACTGTGTTTTTAGTTGCATTTTTTGAGGTTCCTGTCCTGAAGAGTTTTTTAGTCTTTTTAAAAAATCTCTATTGTTGTGCTGAATTTCCTATTCAGATCATGAATTTTTAAAAATTTTGTTGAGTCACCGGTTTTTATTCTATTTTATTTTCTTGAGTTTCCTTTAAATCACTGTTTTGAATTACTTTTCAGATGGTTCATGACCTTCCTTCCTTTGATAGATGTTGCTACAGTTTGTATTTCTTTCTTTCAAGATATTACATCTTACTGATTTTTCACATTTATTTCCATATGTTGATATTTGCGCATCAAGCAGATAAGTTGCCTGTATGAACTTTATACGCTTACTTTGAAAGGAAGACTTTTTCTGGCTGATGACCGCTAGAATATTTGGTTGTGTCGGCTCTATTGGCTTTAATATAGTGATGGCAAACCTTTTAAGAACCAAGTGCCCAAACTGCAACCCCAAAACCCTTAATTTATCACAAAGTACCAACAGAGCAATACTAAGGTTTTAGTTTAGAAAAAAGTCTCATACCTTAACATCTTTCATCTTAAAAGAAATACACAATGGTAGAACTTTTAATGATACCAACAGCTTTTTACTGAAGGGTAAAAGTTTGCATTTGGCCTGCTTTTGTAAAACTAATGTGATTTTTGCTGTTTTACACGTACATCATGATAATTTGTCAGACCTTGACTAGGGCAGGTAGCCTCATCTGCCAGCAGAGAGGGCTCTGTGTGCTCACTGGGGCACATCCTATTGCCTTGCCAGCAGTGGAATAGTGTCTGTGTTCCTTGTTCTACTCTGTATTCATTATATGCAGTACCTGTAGATGTCCCAGAAGCCTATGTAGCAGGGGTGGCCGGTGGATGTGCTGTGCTAGCAGGGGTTCAGCTTCTTCAGATGATGGCATGTTTGAAAGCAGCTGTTGCCAATATGTACCCAGATGCAAATGCAGTGTCCATGTCATTTTCTTCAGGTCATATCGGGGTGGAAGTGCTCTGACTGGGCCAGATAGAAGAGTCACCGCTGATATAAGCATAAGTAGAGAACTTTATACTTTTTGAATGTCTTGTTTGGGAAGAAGGTCTGCACAGTGTAGGTGGACCAGTCATCAGTGACTAAGAGCTGTATGTGGGATGAGTTGCACCAGTGGGATTTGGAGGGGCACATATTAATGAACAGTGTCATGTGGGTGTGTTCACAGGACCACAGTAGGCTGAACTGTTCAGGATGCTCTGCCCAGCTGCTAGTTAGAGCTTGAGGTGAGGTGAGTATGCAGGAATCACTGGCTATTTCCTAAGGCCAAGGGCAAAGGATATCTCAAGATGGCATTGTGTAGCAGGTACTTGGGAAGGGAAGGTCACAATATGGCTAAACTTTTGCTTAATGTCCACTCTCCAAATTGGGCTCGGACCATGTGCAGCAGCAAGTACTTCTGTTTGTGGTGTTAAGGAAACTATACAAGGCCTCGTGTTACCCACCCTCTGCCAAATGAAGTCCCTCTTCTTTCAGGTTTTAGGAAGGTGTGGCAAAGTTGTTTTCTTTGAGCCCTTCTCTATAAGACTATGTTGGTCTCCATCTTCCTGGACATCTCTGTCATGTCTCTTTTGCACACTAAGTTCTCCTGCAGGCACATCAAAAAATTACTATTGATTCATTGTTTTGGTAGTAGAAGTGCATCAAGCACCTTTACATAGCTGTCATTGACATCATTCCAACGATAGTAATTACTAGTTAAATGTATCAAATGAGAAAGGGCAGATATGTTGGTAGCACAAGTTCCATCAAATACCTAGTAGCTGAAACTAATAAGTGCAAATGTCTTAAATTTTCTTTCATTGATACCTTTAAATCTACTACAGCATGTTGAAAGAAAATAAATGTACAATAGATAATAAGAAAGGGAAAGAAAGTGCTCAAGGGAAGGAACAACTGGAATGAGGGAAAGAAGAAAAAAAGTACTAAGGCATTAAGGATCAGTAGCATAACTATACTGCTAATGTCTAATGGTGTGTTGAGGGGAACACTTAATGATTAAAAGTTTCTTTTTTTATATTTTGACCAGTGTTGCATGCTTATATCTGGTAACGTGAACAACTTATGTGAAGACAACAATTTGCAGTATAACAACCATTGAGGAATTTCTACAATCCTGTCAAGTGAAGCTATGTATTGTCTCTAATGTTTTTTGAATTATTCTTTTATTATTCCCTTTAATGGTTTGATCAATCTTCCATTCTTACATCTGGTAATCTGAGCAACTTTGTTGAAGATAACAATATGTAATATCACAACCACTGTTAGTCCCTCTCATTTGATTTGAAACCCCGTATCATTTTTAATGTCCTTGCTTTGTTTTGTTTGTATTTTGCTATTGTTCTTTTTTTTAGTATTATTTTCTTTAAAATACAAAAAAAGAAAACAAGCTTTGATCTTTTGAATTTGCCTGAACTACTAATAGTCTTAATAATGGAAGAAGAAAAAAGTAGCTTCATTTCAATAATTCTGCTTGAATAGTATGTGTACTTTGTATCTCCCACTTGGGAGTTCTTTCCTGGACCTTCTTTATCTCCATAATCTTAATTTTTAAATTGTGATTATTGAATAATTTCAGCAAAAACTAATAATACACAAGCACGGTGGATCTGAACCAGTGGAGGTTGATAAGTGAGGCTAAGTTTGCTTCTTAGTGCTTTTGGCTTTGGATTAAGCTTTTAGCTCTGTCTCTGTCGTGTTCTGTTTGCTTACATTTCAGAGATGAAGTTTGGTTTCAAGATGTTTGATTTTTATTTTTTGCCTTGTTGTGTAATTCAGATGTCCTTTTTTACCCTCAAAATCATGACTGTAAACAAGTTTTCTCACATTTCTTGGCCAACAAATTAAGAGTCATATCAAAAGGCTGAAAATTGGAGTAGACTGAAGTCAGATGTGCTCCTTTGCTCCACACCACTGAGAAGCAAGAACTTCCCTGTTGGCTGCACAGACGAGGACAGTGACTACACGGGAGTACAGCGAACAAGTGGATGTGATGGCCGCTTAAGACAGCAACTATGTGGTCTACCTACACAGAGAGGATGGTGCTGTGGGCTGAGACCTCTGTACTCTGTGGCTATCAAGTTAAAATGACATAAGGACCCAGAGAAAATGGAGGGGAATCAGGCTCATAGGGTGAGCATTTTGACTTACTTTAAACCAGCAAAGCTCAGCTAGGATACAGCATAAAGCCATCTGTGCCTTCAGACTATCCTGCTGTTTAAGATTCTGCATAGTTTCTCCACCATGCACTCTGCGTGTGGAGCCAGCCTATGGATTGTTTCCACCCATTCATCGTCTTGAAGAAGATCTAAAAAGATAATTAGAATATTTGATCAATAAAGCACATACTTCTTCAGCTGGACTTTTTTTTCATAGAGAAAAAGCAAGATACAATTCTGAAAAATGTAGGAGACCAAGATTTAGTTTTTAAAGGAGTGGATTTTCTGCTTTAGAAGTGCCAGAAGAAGTGAGGAACTAATGAGAAAATGCCTGGACCGCTTAATGTTTTTCACATAGTAAATGCCTAATACCTTTTTGCTTCTATTAGAAGAAATACGTGATTACTAGTATAAACCTAGGGTCAGTGAGATCTGAAGGCTACATGAGAGTTACTAAAGCTTACAGGTCTGATTCCTGGGTCACCATCCTTCTAGTCATACAGAGACTGCATCTCACATTGTATGCATATCACATGCATAGCTGAAGAGTCTAGTAGCTAAAATTAAGTTTATTTTAGGCAAACTAACAGTATGGAAAGTGGAAGATGAACACGGGCTAGGCTGGCAAGTTAATGTATCACTCATACAAATTCCTTTGTCCTTACATGGTAATTTTCTTGACATAAATTCCTATTTTGTGCAAAAAAAATGTGGTTTTAAAAATATGTTTTACTAATTTACAGTTGCAAAATTCCTGGAGCCCAGTTAGATTCCTGAGAGGTACAGTTAGTCAACCATCACTTAATACATCTACTAGCTTTGGCACAAAGGAAATTCATAGGAAATGTATTTCTATAGGAAATGCAAGGAAAACCTAAACCAGAATTATACATATTGCTCACTGATGATCGCTAACAATAATCATCAGTGTTAAATTTAATCAAGTTGAAGAGACTAGTAGAGAACATAAAAAATCTAGTTACTCTCTTTTAATCAGTTGTAAGGAAATTGTCATTTTATACAAATATCAAAGAAAAAGGAAAGAAAAATTACATAAAATGTGAAATTTTGCAAAACATAAGCAAATATAATTATCCTATACTTGTAGTTCTTATATCAGTAAATGTATATTTTAGCAAAGTTGAAAATCTAAAAAAATCACTAGGAGGATATTAAAATTTAGGACAATTACCTGAAAGGTTGATTTACCCTAATGTTTTTCTGTGCAAAGTTTTCAGCATGATAGAGGTAAAACATTTTGCTTTATACCACAAACATTTTCCCATGCCATTAAACATTCTTTCATGTGATTTTATACATGAATGACATTTTATTGGATTAGTCAGTGGAAGTTTTGTTAGGTTTTTCTTGCTCAGTTATTTAGGTTTTCCTTTATTACAGCATAAATTGTTATACTGTGTTAAGAACATTGTGTTTTGTTAAGTTTGGGTGACTTTACCTACAAGAATATACTTCTTATTTTTTATAGTTTAGACTACAGTGCCTTCCATTCATGTGTTTTGAGAGGTGGGACTTTCAGAAGGTCATTGGATCCTGGGGGTGCTAAACTCACCACTGGATTTATTCATTTGTGAGTTCATAATTGAACATGCTGCTTAGGAGGTGGGATCTTAGTGGGAGAGATGGGTCACTGTGGTTACGACTTGGGAGGGTGTATTCTTGTCCCCAGCTCCTTCCTTTCTCTTTGCTTCCTGTCTTTGGATTGAGCAGCCTTCCTCATACCTTCGTATTTCTGCCTGGGATCCTACTATGGACTATGTCCCTGAAACCAGAAACCAAATAAACTCCGCCACCTTCCATTGTTAGTGTCTTACTTTCTTCCAGCAGTGGGAAAGCTGAGTGATACATTACTCTTTCTATGGATGTCTTAAAAGTTTTCTAATTTCCTTTCAGGAGTATATTTTAAAATTTTATAATCTTAGAATATAAAGGATCATCTTTTATTGTTTGAAAATGTTAACCTAGATTTCAATGTACTTATATTGTTGAAGGCATAAAAATAAATTATGGCATTTTGGGAGAATCAAGTTAAATGTTCTATGTTAAGTATATAAAGAGTGTTGAGAAAAAGTAAAGTGGAATGCTTTTGTTTCTTAACCAAAACCTCAGCTAGAAAGAACCATTTTGCTTTCCCATGTCAATACATTTCCCAAGTGAAATATTTTCTTCAATTACCTCTGTCAATATTCTTAAGTAGATTAACACTGTTCATGTGAATTTATAAATAAATGAGTGGCCCTTTATCTTTTATAATAGAACATACTTGTCTTTTATCTTAATATATTTTCTTTCTGTATGTGTGTTTCCAGCATTGATTTTGAGTATCTAATTCTTCTGTAATGTTTTCATTGTGTGACTGCCTTCACTTTCATTTTAATAGATCTACTTTCCTTAAACTGTGTGTATTTGTGCTCTGTATTTCACTTTTAAATTAGCCACATTTAGTTATGCTTATATTTTTCTCTTCTGGATATATTCTTTTCTTTTTGTGGTCTAAATGCTAATGTCATTACAAATTATTGGGCTTTAAACATACATAGATCAAGTTTTGAGGTTGTATGCAGTGATTCTTAAACTTCAGGGTGTAGCAGAATCACTGTGGAGCTCACTCTGATGCAGTTTTTAGGTCACCGTTTCCTGAGTTTTCAGATTTGATAAATTTGAGGCAATAATTGGCAATTTGTGTTTCTTAAAAATGTCAAGCAAGCTGATGCATATGGTTCCTGAATCACAGTCTAGCAAATGGTATACACAAATAAATTTGACACCTATATTCCCACACAGTTGTTAGACTATCAGTGGTCTATTTTGTGCAAACCTTCTTGAGTGAGCAGCTACTGTTTGGTCTCAGGGTACAATTTGTTTTAAGAGAAGGTAAAAATTTCACTTTAAGGAGAAACATGGACTGCATTCCAAATTCATTTCATTTTCTCTCTCTTCTTTCTTTCTTTCTTTCTTTCTTTCTTTCTTTCTTTCTTTCTATCTTTCTTTCTTTTGTCTGTGCTGCCCAGTGGCATCTCTGCAAATTCAGGTTAATGTGCCTCACACTGACTGCCTCTGTCTGCTGTTGTCTAGTTCATAAATGAACAACTTTTCAAAAACTTATGGGACAGAAAATAATGGACAAGATATTTCCACGTGGTGTGGCTTCTATAGAAAGTAATCATAAAAATGAGACTCATAGTAAAAGCAGTCTTCTACTTATAGATAAAAATATGAAAAGGAAATGTCCAGCAAAAGATAGCTTAAGGTTGCTAATGCCACCAAAATACTAAAGCACACTGAGCTGTTTTCACTTGACACTTTTTGTCATTGACAACCGAAAATGAAGCTCAAGAAACAGTTCTCCATTTATAAAAGCCCCAGGTTCTGAGGTGTTTTCCAAAGATTCTTTATGCTACTGTCAGTTGAGTTTAAGTTCAATCTAGAGCACAAGATATATTTATCAGCTCACTTTTGTGAATACTATTTTGAGCAATTTTGGTTGTCAACATGGACTTTTTATGTTTAAATGTCTTTGATAGGACAGTAGTTGCATGTTCAAAAAATAACTGTGGTATGTTATTAGTAAATTGTTTATAGTTGTATGTCTTTAGTTGTAAAAGTTGGCACTTATTCTTTGATGTGAAATGCAGAAAAGTATAAATGTCATTAATATAAGTATCCAAATTGAATTGATTCCTTTATAGTTTCTGGAGAAACACTTGCCTAATGCTTTAACAGGAGAATATCAGAGGTATATCATTCGTATTGATTAAAACTGTAAGCAACAAATATCATCTAATTTTACAGCTGAGTATACTACCTGCTTCTTTTTAAAACATTAATGTGCATAAACTTCTAGTCAAAAGAGTGGAGAAAACATCCAAGTCATGGTCAAAAGAGACATCTTCTCCTAAAAAACAACATGAAATAGTCTGCCCCTTGCAGGAAATAAAGAATGCTGTTTTATTTTTGATTGCCCAAATTATCAGCTGTTTAACTTACCTTTGCTTAGGGGAGCTTGCTTGGTCCCTGAAACTGCTCAGATATGAAAGCACATTTTCCTGCCTTGTTTGTACTTTTTTTGAAGGTTCTATCACTCTTTCATGTCAGAGGTAGAGTAACTCTTCAATGGGTTTGGAAAGGGCAGTCTAAATATACCCTTGTTTTCCAGGTGCAATTATTCATAATGTCGCTTTCAACAGTAAGTGGTATGGCTGCTCTACTCAAGGGTTATCTGGGAGACACAAAGGACCCAAGAAAAGGGCCTTTTTTTAGGTGTCTGGCACATTCCAGATCGCTGCTTTCCTGAAGCCTCCACAGTCTTCTGGGGAGGACAGCAGCTCTTGGGATGCATTGCTTGTTGCTTCTTCCTCAGGCAGTCTGCCAAGTCTGCTGTCTGTATGCCGAACCTTTCCCTTTGGACCTCTTCACCCTCCACTCAAACTTTCCTAATTATAATCAGTAAGTCCAAAGTGGTTGAGGTGAGCTCATGGGAAAGAGTGCACATGCAAAAGGAAAAGTGGTAAGAAGTCATCCCAAGCCCACCTTAGTATTCCCACAGGTTAACACTGTAAACTGGACCCCATTGTATCACTAGGGTTGCCTTGTGGCCTTTAGGCGCAGCACTGAGTTGCTCTGAAGCCTTTTGATTTCTTGACCTGAAAAGTACCAGAGCTCTAGGATTCATCCTCTCTCATGATGGAATCTTAAAGCTTAGAAAATGAAGATTTAGGAGATCAGTTGGCCCAACTTTCACGCCATATATACCTTTTTTCCAAATATCTTTGCCATGGGATCTTCCATCCAGTGTTAAGGAGCAGAATAAGTCAAATGCATAAGAATAAAGATAACTTGTAAAAAAATAAATGTGAAGGGTGTACTGTATTTGACAAGAAAGAAGCAAAAGTGTGCCAATGTCACTGGATGCTAAAAGGATTGACAAGATGCCACTAAGTAACCACACTCTTCAGACATGCATAATGTAGACATCCTGTCATCCAGAAAGACATTTAAGCTTGTGGAGTAATAGGTGAAAAGGAACAAAACAAAACAAGAACTTGGCTTAGTATTTGGCTTATAGTAGTTGCAGAGTAAATGACATTTGTTTTCATGTGTTGCTATTGTGATAATATTGGTGCTGGTTTTGGGGGTTCTAGGAATGCAACTGTCTAGAGACAGCAATTATAAACAGATGCTGACAGCTATTTCTAGAATGTACTATGTTGTTACCAAAGCTCTCCCACCATCTGCATGGTTACGAGGTAGCCGTTCCTGGCTGATTGACTCCTGATTTGAATGCTTCTATTCCAAGCCTCATCACACCCTAAGGGAGAAAGTCTCTGTCCTTCTCATTTTCTTTCTGCCACCCCAGTGTTAGGCTGTGTCCCTGTGTGACACGGAGCTCTCCATGTACCCATTTCCACCTCACCCAAGCTGCAGGTTTCTCTGTGTCCATCCGATACCGCTGGCTTCTTCTAACTTTCAGGTTCCACGAATCTTTAGAGACAAGACTGTGGCTCCTGTGCCCGTGGCATCTTGAGTAGAAATATCTAAATTACTCACAGAAAACTATATTTTCTCTGGCTTTTGAAGCTTCCTGAAACTAACCACTTGCCCCTCTTCATCATTAATGCAAAAGATTCTTGCTGAAAGACAACATACTTACAGTTGTTCTAAAATCTGCCAAATAGCCCCAGTATTTTCTCTAGGGTAAGGCTTCTTCCAACACTGTCTTCACTGCCTCTCCCTCCGGTGCTCAGGGCTTTTTTGGGCTCAGTTTTATTTATAGATAGATATAGATACATTGAATGCTATACTTGTGTGGCCTACTTTGCAGATAATTAAGACACAGAAATGCACACATATAAAACATAATTTAGGGACTGATTACTAGCATTATAAACCAGTGTTTTTTTTTTAACCTCCCAGAGCATTCAGTGTAATTTAACAGTAGTTCCTCTTAGTGTATTTAAAATACAGCTTAAATTTCTTTATTGATTTGATTGATTTTATACCTAAAAAATAATGTATTGAAAAAATACAATGAAAGTGATGTTGGATGGGCCTGTATTCCCTGTGGTATAACTGGCTAAAAGTTGGAACTAAGGGTGTGTGTCAATAAAAAGACACTCTGGTGGGTAAGCTGCTGTCCCTCGACTCTGACTCCAGGACATTTCCTTGTGGCATCCTCTAGCCCCTTCCTTTGCCTTGCCACAGCCCAGGCCACTCACAGGGTCACCATGGCAATCATGAAGAGAATCCTAGTTTGGTCTTCCTGCACCTCTGCATGCAATTACAAACCCATCATGCTGTAGCCCCCCCTCCCACTTCTGTGACCCTGGACCGCCTCCCTGGTGGATTTAGTGTCTGCTCTGTGGCAGCTGACACTGCCTCAGTGAATTACAGTGAATACTAGCTGTGTTAATATATTCTGGTTCCTAGCCTTATAACTCTTTCTGTGTCCTACAGCCTCTCCTTACTTCCTTGTAGATCCACCCAACCTGCCTTCTAAGTGTACAAAGTAAGAACGATAGAGGAAATGGGAGGGAGAAATGAGTTTGCAAATATGTTCTTCTGGCTGAGCTCCCTGGCAGTGAGACAGTGAGGAGATGGTCTCCCCTGCCTCCTCCCTGACCTCTCCCATCACGCAGACACAGCCTGCGGGGCTCCTACCCCTGTGCCCACTTGGCAGCTTTTGTCTACCTTGGGCTCTTTCTCCAACAACTACCACACTTGGCGATTCTTCCAGGGATCATTCCTGGAACCAGAAATGTTTTGTAACAAATTGGAACGATGGATAAGCATCAAGAATTGAAGAGAACACAGTGCTAAAATATATCCTTGTTTTTTGAATCTTTGACTTTCTTCTTATTTTTAAATAGGCTCCTGCTGCCACCTAACAGCTTCTGTTACCGTCAGAGTGGATGGCTTTGGTAGAATTTTAAACTAGGCAGCAAGTGAAGGAAACAAAAAATCTCTGGGACTTAGAGACGTGCCCTCCCTCAGGATCACTTCCACTTCATGAATATTTACACTATAGATCCTGCTAATTCCTTTATACTGAAGAGGTAGGTTATTTGGATGTTATTTTTAGTTTGAGGCCAATCAGCAGGGGCACTTTGTACTGCAGATGTTCCTGCTCCACCTGTGGCCTCCCAGGAGGGGAGAGGACTGTCTCCTTGTGTCCCTGTGTTTCCTATCTTCTTTCTTATATGAAAAAGAATGTATAGAAGTATAAAACAATTTTGTAACAGGAAAAAATGCCTGTATATATAAAATAAAGACTTTTTGTGTGCTGCCTCCTGGATGCTAAGCTATTGGGGGAGGATCTTTCCTTTGCAGCACGGGAGGCTTTTGCAGCACCATGAACACCATGGTCAATATCTGAGGCCATATGTAAGAATTTCAGCAAATAGGTGTTACTGTTTCTGAAGAGTTACGTGGAAATTTCTGTCATGGCCTGTGCTTGACAAAAGTATCTCTTCTAAAAGTGCTTTTAATAATACAAAAGTTTAACATAAAAGTGAAGCATTCTTGCTGCTGTCAGAGCCAGCAGAGGACTGTGAGGCTCTGGAAGAAGACAAACTGGGTTTTTGATTGGTGCAAGTCTTTGCGTGATTGCCACGCTGGCTGGTCCACCTCTCTGAATGCTGCTGCAAGGCTAACCTGGGACCGCAGGATCTTTGAGACTTCAGGACAGCAGTGGGTGCCTAAAGGAATTATAACAGTTTTTTTTTTTATTTTAATTTTTTTGGTACCAGGAATCAAACTCAGGACCTTGTGCCTGCCAGGCACGTGCTGTGCCGCTGAGATATATCACCAGTTTCTTTTAAGAGGCAAGTTTCATTTTTTCATCATTGCTCACCTTGCACATTTTTCTGTCTTTTTTCTTGTTTTTGAATGTTACTGTCTTGGTACCCTGACTCAAAACACAGTCTTTGGAGACATTTCTTTCCGAAGATTTCCTTACTTTTATTTAACCTTCCTTTCTTTTATTAGAGAGACTCCTGGCTAGAACCCATCAGCACAGCTGTTAAGAATACAGCTTTTGTTATTGCACTGATGTGCCTTCAAATCCTGGCTCTGCTGTTGCTAAGCCCTGGATTTATGTACCTGTTACCTAGACTTTTCTCCTTTCTTTCTCCTTTCCCATCCTATGGGAGTGATAGCAGTATAATACATATGCCACTGGATTTTACAGTAGTCCCATGGATGTACAGAAAGAATGAGACTTTTAGTAAATGTCTGCAAAGGTTATTACTGTAGTGTTGGCAAAAGGAAATGTGGAACAGGACCCTTCAAAACAAGTTAGCTTCACACGTGCATCAAAATTCTTTCCCTCAAATCTGTTCTTATTTCAGATGAAGGCTTCTCTGAGGACACAATTACATCGTTTTGTACCTTCATTTTTCTGCATATGTAGCCAAATGAATAGGCCCACTATGTGTAGGTGACATGAGCTACAGAGTAAAAAAATAAACTACTTCAGAAGATAAAAGAGATTTTTGTAGAGAACCTTATCCAGAATGACTGCATAGTCAGTTCGCTAGTTAATTGCCTGGCTGCTTAATTGTCTTAATTGTTAATTGTCCTTGTCTTTAAGACAAAGCCCAAATGGTTTTGACTGTGGCAGTACTGAGAAAAAAAATTCTTAAAATCCTTCTCTGTGAATTAAGAAAATATATATTTGGAGTACATCAGGAGATCGTTGCAAGGAATGACATGTTATTGTCAACTCTTCTTCTGCCAGTTTACCTTAAAAGATTCAGATTAATAAATTCAAATGAGCAAAAATATTTGATAGCTCCATTTGTTTGGATTAACATCTACTTTTTGCTTGTCATGTGAAACAGCTTTTGTAAAAAAAAATTGGCAAAATGTATGTAGCTAAGAATCTTCAGAAATCTAAGAAAAATCTGAGCCTAAATTGATTTGGATTGAATTTATTTGGTTACATTCTCATAGCAAGCCTGAAGATATAAAACTTGAATAAAAGGTGCTGCTGCTCTCACAATTCAAAAATGCTCACACATCTCCTAAAATATATAAAATATATAAGGATCTTCTAACGATCTGGAGTTAGAAATGAACCATGAAGTATAAGAGAAAAAATTCATATATAGATTCAGACTTAAACATTCAGGAGGATATATCAGAAATGAGTAAGATAATCTTAAATGACTGTAAAATTTGTGTTCCTGTGGTTTTTTTTAGATGTTGGAAAATACATATGTGTATGTGTACTGTGTTTTTTAATTTTTCACTTAAGTCTCTGTAGATTGTCATTAACTGCCTACTGATACAGTGTTGAATGTAGTGTTAATGACAAAAACAAACTTTTTCACTAATAAAGATATTTATTTTCTTACTAATAAAATACAAACATCATATAATTTTTATAACTATTGTAGTTTCAGAAGTTATAGAAATTATGGAGCAATTATAAAAATGGTATTTATTAACATGTAAATATTAGATTGAAGTCTATACAAGTTGATGATCTTGGAAAAACTTTGCTGATTCTTTGAAATTTAGCAATTGTGTTATTATTTACTGTATTTTGGTAGACAAACTACAGCCTTGAAATTAAGTGTCCTGTTTGGGCGTCATAAGCTCAGTGCACACTCTCTGCCTGCCAAGAGCCAGGACAGTCAGTCCCTCTCACACAGAGGACAGTACTGGTGGCCTGCAGAGCCCACTTAGAGCAACTCTGGCTCAAAGTTAGATGCACTCATCTCCTTAGGTTCTTCTTGAAAGAACCATTGGTTCCGCTTTCCCTGGAATGTGATTGCTTTTAATTATGGTTTTAGGGCTTCAAACTTTGAAATTTATAGCAACACACTTTGTCCTGCTCATGTCTCTAAAACAATCAGCCTTTGAGAGCCCAGATAAAAATAATTAGGCATACCAGGTGGGCATAAACTCCAAAGCATGCCCTGGCCTCTTTTCCTTAGACATGCTCGTATCTACTGTGACAATTCTCTGGCCATCTTTCAGGGCAGGGTACAGGATGAGCATTTCTCATTTACAATGCTTAGGGTGTCATTGGCGCATATTAGCCACTGGGTACTTCCAACAAATTGCTAAGTATCTCCATTCTTTAGAATCCCTTTCTTTACAGTTTCGACTGTCTTCAGTCTTCACCCAATCCATTTGTCGACCTTTGACCTTTCAATGGATAGCCCTGGAGAGATTAACCAATGGCTACAGGTCCTGCAGGTGCTGGGGGAGGTCCACTGGAAGTGCAGACACTATGGGCAAAGGGAACTCCTTATGCGGAGTAGTGGGTGGAAGAACCAGCCTTGGAACTTAGACATATTTTGAATCTTTACGTTCCTGTCACACAAATCAAAGCTCTATTTTTACGTAAAAGGAAACAGGAGGTCTCTATAGAGACATGGGATCTTTTGTTATGGAAGAACCATCTCTCAAATACTGTGTCCCAGAACTAATTGTTCCTCCTCCTAACCACTCAAGGAATGTGAGCAGTCTGAATTCTGCATCAGCACTATAGATGAGGTTCATTCTGTCTGTCTGCAATGAAGCCAGGAGAATGAACAAGTAAGGATGCACGGCCTGGGCCTGTGATGCACCTTTGTACGAATGTCTTACTGTGATGCATTTCCACTCTTTTTGACCAGCATGCATGTAGATATAGATCACTAATATAAAAGTTTGTGAAACATCATTTATGCATATTCCATGCAGTGCTTTGCAATATTTTCCTGCCTTCTGCCTGCTCTGCTGTGGTATAATTTGTGCTATAGTTGCCTTTAAAATAATGTGTGATCTCAAATAATTGATTGCTCAACCCATTAATGGCTCATGACTTGCAATTTGAAATACTTGTAGATTCTTTATGTAACTGAAAATAAGGGTCTCTAAGATTGTTTTTAAAGAGATTTGAAGCTAGGTGTGGTGGTGCACATCTGTAATCTCAGCACTTGGGAGACTGTGGCAGGAGAATCGTTGCAGCTTTGAGGCCAGCCTGGGCTACAAAATGAGTTTAATACCAACCTGAACTGCATAGTGAGACCCTGTCTGCAACAGACAAAAAAATTAAAAGAAATTAAAAAATAAAGAAATTTGAGAGCAATGATGTATTGAAAAGGCTTAGAAATACTCAGCTACACCATATGAATTAATTTTATATACACACACATTTGTATAAAGGAATCTGATACTATAATAAATTATTTGGAGACAGATCAGAAATAACAATAATAATAGCAGCACGTATGATAAGTAAAAATGTTTGTTTTGGGTAAGCTGTATAAGGGAATTTGGCCCATGGTTGATTGATACCTGTTTCGTTTTCCTTATGTCAGTGGACAAGACTGAGGATGGATAAAGTTTACTTTAAATGATTTTCTTTCCTTCTTCCTGCTGAGCTGACCTCTGTCCATCCTTTTCCCTGGGCTCTGTGGGGTTCATCTTCCTGGTCAGTTCCTCTTAACCTGGGGCGGATAGAATTAATGATGATGGACGAGAGAGTTTATTACTTCATAAGAGTGTATTGCTTTCTCCCTTTTGCTCCAAATTGTTAATCCTTAGAATGAGTATGTGTTGCTTGTACTTAGACCAATGGAACAATATTAATAGATGTCCTGATATGAAGTATTTGTGTTACTTTCCAATTAAATGTCATGGCTTCTGCTAATTTACTCTTGAAAGATACTGCTAAATTCATTATGCCATTATTTCATTTGGAGTTTCTGAAATCACAGTCATCTGGTAGATCAATATATAATTACAGATTCCTAACATGTTGTACTCCTTTTAATTCATGTATCATTAAACAAATATGAAGGGAGGGTCTGGCTCTATGAAATTTATGGTTCAGCAATAAATACCAAGAAGAAAGAAATGTCACCTAAGTTGACCTTTGTCTCAGTTAGGCAAAGGTGATGTCACATGGAGATCTGATTTGTTCACTGGCTGAAGTGAGAGAAATTTATCTCTTTCACCGAGAGCAAAATGAGGAGTGGAGGCTGAGTGGAGTAGTCACAGTAACTTCAGTAGGGGGCTTCCACGTGTAGCACTAGGGGTATAACTATACTAACCTCAACGGGTGGCCCCCGAGGCTAGCACCGGCGGGGTAGTCATAGGAGCCTCCATTTGCTACACTTGCAAGTGCAGCGGCGCTCGTTTTTCTTTCTTAGTCAAGAAGATGTCTTCAGAGCCCAGGATGGGATCTTTATGAAGAGGTCCTTTAAGTTGCACAAGAGGCATCTGCTCACATCCCATAGTCATAGTTATTCTCAAAAGAAACTGGGAAATATGTTCTGTGGACAGTTAGGTATATACCAGCTAAACTTTGAGTACTTCAAGAAAAAAAATGGAAGCATGGATAAAGGAGGGAAGTCGGTATTTTCTGTCCAAACATCTAAGACTAACGAGGATTTAGTTAAGTGATATGAAGTAGCAATTCTGTTCAAAACAGCTTTCAATCTAGAGACAATACTTAAAATGAACAGGCGAATTCATAAAGCAGCATTGAGAATGCAGCAAGAGGGCACATGCTGAAGGAACATGTGAGGGCATCTAACTCTAGTGTGTAAGGCCAAAGCAGTGACTGATGCTTTTCGGTCTAAATGGGATGTGAAGAGTGAATCCAACCCCCAGATAATTTTTGGAGAGCAAAGGAAGCATAGAATTGAAAGTCTGTGATATGAGAACATCACAGAGCATTAAAGAATTTCAGTTAGTTGGGTAGACACTTTGTAGGGCAGGTCATGACCAAAACTGTATAATTGAGTTAAGCTAGGGGCAGTCATGCCTTACTCAACATTGAGGAGATGGAATTTAGTTCTGAAGGTAAGAAGAATCTTTTGGGTGCTTGAGTAAGGAGAGGGATGCATACTACTCATTATTTCAAACCCAGCCTCAGTCACAACTGCTACCCTGTTCCTGGAGCCAAAGGAGGAAGGTATGAAATATTAAAGCATCTTCCTTAATCCTTTAGAATAAAACATAAAGTTTTAAAATACTATTTACTGGGGTTTTCACATAGACTTTTTAGCTGAAAATGTCTTTATTTAGATCATGATGATTGAGTTTCTGTTCTACTTAAACCTCATTGACTAACCAAGTAGTGCTTATGCCTTGAGAAACAAATAAACAAAAATCATTTTACAACAACCAAAAAGTAATTTCTCAACAGTATAAAAAGGCAGATCCACAGAAAGCTAGTCATAAGTAAAAATTAAAACAGAAGTATAGTCTCCCTTAAACAAACCATGGAAGCCATGAATCTTGAGAGTGGTACATGCTGGTAGCATGAAGCAAGGAGGCACAGAAGATGCCCTATGAGCTTAAGAATTTGCATATACCTTGGTGTCCCTAATGTTTTCATCTTGACATGAATGTCCTGATTTGAAAAGTACTGATCTCTGCTGTGTTTGATCCACCTCATTGCAAAAATAATAATAATACCACCAACAGCAATAATTTAAAACTTCTGATCTGATCTATGTCTACAGCTAGAGAGGCTTTATTGACAAAACTAGGGAAATGGCTCAAGGGCTACCCATTAATTTAAGGTGAGGAACAAAATGGTTATACCTAGCTGAAATGCTTTTTTCAACATAATCAAACTTATGTCGCTTTTTGCTCAAGCTGTAAAGGAAGATGAATCAAAGTAAGATCTTTATATCTTTCTGTAAAGGAAGATGAAGTCAAACATCATCTATTGATTTACTGAGATAAATCTCTAAACCAGACTAGAAATAATCATGCCAGCATGCCCATCACCGTCTTTGCTAAGAGACTGAGTGCTGGGGGAATAGGTGGTTGCTTGGAGAGTGTGGAATCTAGAGTGTTAGGTGAGTAAGACAGAAGGACACCCTGCTGAGCGAGTGTGGTGCCCCTGCTTGGTTCACCTCCCAGTCATGTTGTTTCGTATTACATTTTGTTTAACTTTCAAAAACCCATATTCATAAAAGTATGTCTCATTGCCAAGTCTTTGTGAACATAATTTCCTCTCATATTCATAAATACTCAACAGAGAATTGGGGTTAAGAAAAATATACTACTTGAGCAGAAGCAAGAAATGACTTTTCTGTTTCCCAAGATAATCTTTCTTACTAGCTTTTATTTTTATTTGCACTCGCCAGAAGATATGGAATGAAATTTCTTAGGACTGAATCCACTTTGTTTTATCTTCCTTGCAATGCATTTTATCACTGAGTCTATCACATGAAAATTGCTTAATCTGGATTGGTGGTTGCCACCCTGAAGGTTGACAGAAAGGGCATAGGCAGGAGTAGGTAACTCTTTTGATGAAAATATCTACAAAGATTAGATGAAATATGAAGGCATTTTGAGTGACTTACCCCGCTGAAAACTGTAAGAAAACCTTAAATGTTGACTTTGAAGGAAAAATGCTCAGCTCAAATAATAAATACTGACACTGCATTTTTCTCTTAAGGTTTCTGGCAAAACCTGAGTTAGCTTCTGTTGAAGGATGAACAGCTCAGAGCAGAAAACAAGTAAAAACTAAGTTGTGCTTAGGCTGGGAAGTGACTAGGACACTCCTCTCAGAGACTGAGTACTAAGGACAGCAGTGAACCACGAATAGTCTCAATCAAACTCCATGAAAGTATCTCCTCTTTGGACCTAAGTGGAAGAAAAAAACAGGTTCCTTTGAACATTTCAATTGGTCCTCCCATAAGTTTGCAGCCATAATTCATGCTAACTCTGTGAACAAACACCAAATGGTAATTTTAAGATAATCCCAACATAATTTTAATATAAACCCAGGTGGTAAAAATAGAAACAGAAACAAATTTTCTGGAAATAATGAACTACTATAAAGCCTTCAGCAATTTGCACAAATATGTTACAGAAAATATGTGCTTAGAAGAAAAACATCAATAGATATTATAAGTTCTAAGAGAAAATAGAAATGTACAGGAGTATCACATCCTTTAAAACTATGCATACAGGAATTATCAGACATAAAAAAAATTTCTCTGGTTTGAAAATTAAGAGAAACTTTAAATACTGGCAATAGTAGATACTAAAAAGAAAAACAAAATTAAATCAAATAGAACCACTGGAAATTAATATATATATGATTGTATATGTAGATATATAATGTATTTATAAGATTCCTATGTAAATTATTATATATTTACAGGATTATAAATAAAAACTCAGTGAATATGCAGGACATTGCATTCCAGAAGGGAGAATTAAGTTGTTTTTTGTAATTATCTCAACTAAAAATAATTTAAATATAAAAACACTATAAATGTTAAAAGCACTAGAATAGTACTAAGATCAAGAACTTGAAGTGGTCAAGATTCTAGAACAAAGAGAAACCCAAATGTATGAATACTTTCCAGTGATAAAACCCGAACTGAAACAAATGAGAAACTGAGAAGAAACTTGGGCAGTTTCACTGATCTACAGGTACAGAAATTCAAGCTAATGAACAAAAGGTGTAAAGGCAACTATTTTAGACGTTCTATGGCTCATGGCTTTAACAAGCTCACAGCATGGAATAGGGTGAATTGCCTCTGTTAAATAACGTCTGAGGCTTCGCTGAGGGTAGTGTGATGTCTTTGGTCTGGAATCATCTGGAGTAGTATTTAGTCAAATACATATTTGTAGGAATTTTCATGGGCCATAAATTGGGATCCTTCTTCCCAATGAAAGACATGGCCTGTTCATTTAGTACCTCCCAATTTTCTTCTTTGGGCTTCCTTACAACATGGTAGATGTTCAAAAAGAAGAATTCCATGAGAACAAAGGCAGACATACTGTTTTAATGATCTAGTCTCAAGAATCACATGCTCAGATTTATTACACTATATTTATAAAGCTGTCAGAGAGGCAGGGTCATGATCAAAAGAATGGTCATATGTTGTTAAAACCAACTTTACAAAATAGAACCTTCAAACCTCTGGTTTTAATTTTGAGTTTTACATAATCGGATATAACGGAGATTAAAGCTCAGTTTTAAATCAGCCCAATCGCTTAAAATTAGGATGACCTATCCTTACCATAATGTTCTTCTCATAGCAAAACTGATTTCTTGCTGGGAGAAAGTGTTATCTAAAACATCCTTTTACCCTGAAGGTAATGGACAGTGCATGACACTGAATTAGTCAGTTTTATAATGCTGAGACAAAATAACTGACAATCCTAACTTAAAGGAGGAAGGAGTCATTTTGGTTCACAGTTTCAGACATGTAAGTCCATAGTTGGCTAACTCCAAAGCAGAAATGTCACGCAAACAGAGTGGCATGCTGAGGAAAGGTATTCACCTCATGTCTGCCAGAAGCACAGAGCACCAGTGAGGAAGGAACCAGGGAGAGAGTCCCCAAGGTCACACCTTCATGAGTCACTGAGACACATGCAGAAATGTGCTTTATCCATCTTCTAGGCATTTCTCAAGCAAAGCAAGTTGACATTTGACATGAACAATCTCAGGCATTCAAACTTCTACAAAGTTTGCAGAAGAATTTTACTAAAGTAAAAAGCAAAGTACAACAAAAAAGTAATCTCCAAAAATGAAGACACCACTGGAATCATCTGATTAGGACAGTAAAATACTCTAGGTGGATGTAATTATGTAATTATGTCTTCAGTTATTAATGTAATACTCTAGAAAGTGAGTGACAAGATGGAGAATTACAGCAGAGGGAGACAGCTGTAATAAAAAAGAATAAAATTGTGACTGGATGTGTGGTTCAGTAGTAGAGTGTGTACATAACACGGGCAAGGTTGGAGATGTGATCACTAGCACAGAAAACATGTACATAGAAATGATATAATTAAAAGTTACCATGAGTAAAATGATTTAAATAAATTGTGTTAACAGCAGATTAAGCTGAATAAGTGGTAAACTAGTAGTAGTTCTATGTTAACATTCAGAATAAAATATGGAGAATAAATGAATAAAAGACAGAAAAAAATCATGATAGGGTATAATTTCAAATATTTAGCATAAAAGTACCTAAAGTCTCTAAATAGAAAAAAAGAAATAAGAAGTCAAAGTCAGTATCACAATTGCTGAGAATTTTCTAAAATTGATGAAATATATTAAGCCACAGATTCAAGAATGTAGAAACAAAACTAAACAAAACATCATGTAG
This sequence comes from Dinomys branickii, assembly GCA_004027595.1. Taxonomy (NCBI): domain Eukaryota; kingdom Metazoa; phylum Chordata; class Mammalia; order Rodentia; family Dinomyidae; genus Dinomys; species Dinomys branickii. The sequence goes on from PVLD010005216.1 coordinate 39,877, forward strand.
TTGTTTCACAGTGAAACATCTACCACAAAAGGTAAAGAAAAATTTGAGAGTAGTCTGACATTAAAACCATGTTACATTTTAAGGGATTAAAATGATACAGATAGTTCAACATTTCAGTAGAAAAAAATGCAGAATACTAGAGTGAACTAATCATGTGTACTGACAGAACATAATTATTGTATAATTTTGTGCTATGAAAATGTTATTTAGAAGTAAAACTGAAATAAAGGCATTTTTTAATGATAGAATCTTAGAATTTTTCCATGTTTGTCATGCAAAAGGAAAATGATCTTAGAAGCAGAAAGATAGGGAAAAGAATGTAGAGGATTGAAGAGTTGTGCAAATAGACACAAATTGTAGATTTGGAAAATTAATCATTTCTAAGGTGAAATATATAAAGAAAGAAAATATGTCATGAGAAAGCACACACACACCCACATCGCTAAGGTAGAAACAGCAGTACAAAGAAGGAAACTAGTCTACATTTCTTCCATTGTCCAGAATGTGATAAAAATGACTATTGGGTACTTTTTAAAATTTTTCTTTATTTCACCTTTCCTCCTTTTGTTTGATTCTTTAATTGCTGTTGAGCCAGTTATTTCCTCTGTTAACTTGTTAATGGGAACCATACACATTGTCATTCGGAGTCTACTACATAGAACAAGTAATAACGTGTAATAGTGGTGGCATAACAATTACAACTTAATGTAAGGATACTAAATATTTCAATTAAAAGACAGAGGAGCAGTGTATGTTGAAAAACAGACCATATGCTTTTTATGAGGAAAAAGAATTTGTGCTCTTTGTGAGACAGACCTTAATTATAAAGAGAAATTGGACAATGAAAAGTTGGAAAAATGTAATCCAGGTCATTATATAAATTTTTGGCAGTGAAAAAATGAAAGTCAAAATGAACAGACACCCTTTATTAAAGAGGTTATCTTTCCTCCAGTGAATATATTTGGCTCCTGTATCAAAGATAAGGTGATTGTGTGTGTTTGTGGTTGTGGCTGCATCTTTGAGTCTGGTCCATTGATACTTAGGTCTGGTTTTTTGCGGATAACATGCTGATTTTATCACAGTAGCTTTGTGGTACAATTTCAAGTCCACAGTTGTGATACTTTGCCTTTATTGGTTGTCTTTATTGCTCAGAATTGCTTTTGCTACTCTTGGTCTCTTCTGGTTCCAGATGAATCTTAGGAATGTTTTCTCTAGATTGCATTGAATCTGTATAGCAGTTTTGGATATATGGCCATTTTCACAAGGTTAGTTCTTCCTATCCATGAGCAAGGAATATCTTTCCAATTTCTGAAATCCTTTTGATCTCTTTTTCAGAGTACTACATATTTCACTGTATAGATCTTTTATTTCCTTTTGTTTCTGTAGTGTTTTTGTCATGAGTGTTGGACTTTGTCAGAAAGCTTTTTCTGCATCTATTGAGATGATCATGTGGTTCTTTGGTTCTTTTGATATGGTGATTTGCATAATTATTGGTTTGAATATATTGAAAAATATTTGCATATATTGAAATACATTTTAAAATATATTTGCATATATTGAAAAATTCCTGCAATCTTGGGATGAACTTCACTTGATCATCATGTATAATCTTCTTGATGATTTCCTGCATTCCATTGGTTAGTATTTCCTTGAGAATTTTAGTATCTATATTCATTAGGGAGATTGGCCTATAGTTCTCTTTTTTTGTTAGGTCTTCTTCTGGTCTTCTTCTGGTATCAAGGTAATACTTTTCTCCAAGAATGAGTTAGAGAGGATTGTGTCCATTTCTACTTAATTTAAGAATTTGAAAATAATTGGCATTAGATCTTACCTGAATTTCTTACAGAGTTCAGCTGTAAATTCATCAAGATCTGGGCTTTTCTTTGTCAGTAAGTTTTTTTATTACATTTTCAATTTTGTTAAATGATATTGTGTTATTCAGAATTTTTATGTCTTTTTGATTGAACTTTGGTAAATTGTATGTATCTAGGAATCTGTCCATTTCTTCTGTTTTCCATTCTATGAGAGTAAAGATTTTCAAAGTGACTACTGATGAGCTTCTGAATTTCTGTAGGATCTGTAGTGATTTCACCCTTTTCCTTCTTCATTGCATGGATTTGAGCTTTTTTCTTTCCCTTTTTGATAAGGTTGGCTAGTGGCTTATCAAGTTTATTTATTCTTTCAAAGAACCAACTATTTCATTCATTAATTCTTTGTGTTGTTTTCTTAGTCTCAAATGCATTAATTTCTGCTTTAATATTTGTAGTTTGTTCTCTTCTTTAGGCTCTGGGTTTGACTTGCTGTTCTTTTTCTAGAAGCTTGACATGCCCCATAAGTTTCTTTATTTGTGACTGTTCTATTTTCCTGATGTGAGAGTTCACTGCTACAGATTTCCCTCTGAAGACTGCTTTCATTGCATCCCATAAGTTCTGGGAAGTTTTATCTGCTTTTCACTATTGTAAATATTTTTTTACTTTCTCCTTTAATTATATCTGTGACCCATTGGTTATTTAGAAGGGTGTTATTTAATTTCCATGTGTTTATGGAATTTTTGTGATTTCTTTTGTCACTTATTTCCAATTTTATTGTACTATGGTCTCATAATATGCACAGGATAATTTCAGTTCCTTTGTACTTGCTTAAGTGTGCCCTATGTGCTAGTATATGGTTATTTTAGAGAACATCCAATTTGCAGTTGAGAAGAATGTGTATTTTTATATTGTGGGTGAAACAGTCTGTAAAGGGCTACTAAGTCCATTTGTTCACAAGTTTGGTTTACTTTTCTTATTTCTTTGCTGATTTTTTTTTTTTTTTTTTTTTTTGTACTGGGAGTTGAACTCATGCCCTCAGGCTTGCCAGCCAAGTGCTTATGCTGCTGAACTATAACCCTGGCCTCTCTTTGCCGATTTTTTGTCTAGTTGGTCTGTCTCCTTGTGACAATGAGGTGTTAAAGCTCCTCATTACAATTGTGTTATTGCTTATTTGATTTTTTATGTCTGTTAGAATTTGTCTTATACAGATGGGTGCTGCTTCATTGGGTCCACATATATTTATGATTTTTATCTCTTCCTCTTGCAGTTTTCCCCTAATGCATGTTTGGTAACCTTCTTTGTCTCTTTTCATCATTCTTCATCTGAAGTTACATTTTCTGCAACCAAGTAGCTAATCCTGCTTTTTTCCGGGTTCCTGTCACATAGTGTGTTGTTTTCCATCCTTTGACTTTCAGTCTATGAATTTCCTTTTGAGTTAAATGTGTTTCTTGTATAGAGTGTATTGCTGGATCTTGTTTCTTGATCCACTCTGCCAGTCTGTTTCTTTTGATTGGTAAACTGAGGCCATTTACATTAGTGCTTATTACTGATATATATTGGCTTATCTTTTCATGTCATTTTCCCACTGTTGATTCCCTAATTTCCACTTCTGATTAATTGTTCACTCTGCTTGATGGATTCCTTTCTGTAGTTGTTCTTGGAATGGTGGTCATTTCTATCTCTTTCTAAACAATCTTTCAGTGCTCTTTGGTCATGAATTTCTTCAGTTGTTCTTTGTCATGGAAGTATCTTATTCCATGAATATTTTTTTTTTCCGGGACCGGGGATCGAACTCAGGACCTTAGTGCTTAGCATTTCCATGAATTTTGAAAGATAGTTTTGCAGGTACATCGCTCTAGGTTGGAAGTTGTTTTCTGTCAGGAGGTGAAACACTTCACCCCAAGCTCTCACATTGTTTTTCTTTCACTCATCTTGCAGCTGTTAAATTGTCATTTCCTGGTTCCTTGTTATTTTTAAGAGATCTTTTCTTTGTCAATCACTAGCTGCTGTCTTCAAGGTCTGAAAGTCTAACTTCAGCTTCGTTCAAGTGAGTGTGCCAGCTTTCAGTGGAGTTTTTAATTTCCTGGATATCTCTTTGAATCTGTTTGATGCACTGTAATTCTTTTTCATATTCTTCTTTTGAGGTTTCCATTATTTTTCTATCCTCCTCTTTTTTTATGTGTCTTTTTTGAATCACTGATTCTTCCATTACTATTGTCATTTCTTTTTTTACTTGAGAGACTCCTTCTTACCTGATTTCTTCTACTGCTTGATGTAATTTTTTTTTTTTTTTTTACACTTCAGTTACTATCATTTCAGAAATTTCAGGTGAGTGACCTCCACATGCTCCTATGTCGATATCTCCTGGACTTGTTCTGCATGGGGTGGAGTGCTAAAATCTGAAGTCACATTGTGTTCCTTCTTCTTGTCACTTATGATGCAGCAGGTGGAGAGCTGAGCCTCACCCCTCCTGGGAAACTCAGAAAAGGTCCCTGGGTTTGGCAGTGATGGTGGGAGGCACAGCACTGGGTCCAGGCTTTCCCAGGTAGCTCAGGGAAGGTCCCTGTTGTTCCCGGTGGCCAGAGTTCCCTTGGATTTTCCTGATACTGGCTAATGGGCAGTATTTTCACACTTATCTCCAGCTTCTCTCAAAACACTAAACAGGATGTGATATTTTTTAGGACTTAATTTTACACGAGTGACATAAAGAAGGTTATGTACTAATTTTGGTGAACTATGGGATCTAACTATATATTCTATAATATGTACTATTTAATCCTCATTTCTGTTCTTTTACAATGAAAGATGATTTTATATATGAATGGAGTATGTCAGGGAAATAGCAAATGATAAGCCTCCAGGATGATTCTGTTGACATAATAATAAGCTACTGGAATATTAGTTGTTATTGATGCCTTTTGGAGAAGATACTCTAGTTCTCTGTTGTGTTAGTTTCTATCAATTATTGTCCTATATTCTACCATGTATCCACATGAAGAACTAAAAGGCATTTTATTAGAAAATGGGCAAACAAATGGCTTTCCTGAAAATCATTCTACCTTTAAGAATCTACAATTTAACAGTGGCAGGAGGCAAGAAAGAAATATCCTCAGTGACACAATTGTGAATTCTGTAGTGATTCACAAGAAACTAAAGGAATAAAATACAAGGCATCTATTAAAGAAAATGAACCACTTTATATCAACCTGAAGCAGCAGCATTTAGCAGAATCTCCAAGGCTGTGTGATATGATGGCAATGTGTATGTGTGTAATTTTGGCTAATCATAAAGAAATCTGATTTTTACATTGTCTTTTTGTATTAAAATTGAAAAAGTACTAAGTACTTTAGAATTTTAACTAGTAATCTCCATTCTATTATGTTTTGAAGGTCATAGATTCATTTATATTCATTTACAAGCACGAGGGTTTAGGGCAGAGTTGTCATCTGGAAAACATGAGTGTATTCAACTACTGGCATATAAGATTTAAAATAATCCTTGAATTAAATTTAAATTATTAGAATCACCTTTGCTCAGAAGGCTTTTCTTTTAGAGATTAATTTTGTTAAGCCAATATGATCTTTGGACTTAAAAAATATAACAAGTTTAAACAGAGCTCAGATTTCTCTATAGTAAGATGGAAATTCAGAGATTTTAATTGCCATCACTCAGGAATCATTTGGTATAGACCAGAGCCCTAAAAATTACAGTGTTGGAGGGGTCAAAGATTGTCAAGTCTGAACTCTCATTTTATAGATGAGGTTATTTGGGTCCAAAGAGAAACGTCTCTCCCAAGGTCATGCACCTGATTAGCTCTCTTAATCATTTTTAGAGCCGAGGGAAGTACCAATATGAGTCTTTAACAATTTAAATGGAATTTACCAAATTTCATCTGAATCCTAATCTTTAAAATTCAGAATCTCTGAATTGTTGCTTTAATCAGAATGTAAAAATCCTTTCCCAGTTACATAATGTCACCCCTTGATAATCTTTGTAAAGAGAGTTTGAAGACTATCACTACTGCTTTCAATTTCCATGCATCAAAAACAGAGATGCCTCTCTTTTTCTTATGTGTTACACTCTTCTGGAAATTCTGACTGTAGTTCTGACAGGCTGTCAGCACAGTCAGTCATGTTCAGTTCCTTGCAGATTCCTGGATATCAAGCACATGCAACTCAAAATTTATCTCTGAGTTCTCTATTCCTTCATTGTAAAGAATACTTGGGTGATCTTCAGGGGCTGGTTTCCTAGCTTGGTTTTATGGGATACTTGTTTGGTGTCATGAAGCCAAGGTTGTGATGCATGGATTTACCCTTAAGCATATCTTTTCCTTAAAGACTTTGAAACTCTTTTCATGGTGAACCTGTTTTTGGTTTTAGTTCCTCAGATAGGCCCTTTCATAATATATTGCTGTTTTTGAAAAAAATTAACTCTTTCCAGGTCTACAAATGTATGAATCAGATAGCAGTTTCACAAGTTACTTTAGTCAAAATAAGATCAGCCAAATAGATTTTTTTAAATAGTCAGTGTCACAGCAAAGGTGTGGTTAATGGAGTGCCCCCTAAATGCAAACAATAATGAGGACACACACTAGAGAACTTAAAAAATCGATGAAGCCATTCAAAACTAGTCTGATTTTCCATTCACTCTTACCATGTTGTATTAATTCTAAACAATCCCAATCATAGTATTTTTGTCTTGGCTCAACCTACCAATAGAATTTGTAAAGGGATACTACAGTTGCTGTTGTGTTATCATAATACATATGTAATCTGCATCTGGGAAATACTTGATTTCTGTCAGGATATAGTTTACACATCTGCAACCTGTAACAGTGCATATTTCTGCATTTAAATAATACACTAGAAGTGAACAGTGACCATGCAGAGCCTATAAAGAAGAAGAAACAGACCTATAAGTAGTGAGCCACTACTCTCCTTTCATTATACAGTAGGTGGCCCTTGGAGTTTTGCTCATGTCTTGAACTTAAAATGCAGCATAGTTTTATTTGTAAGATGTTGCATTTTTATTTGGTAAGAGCAAATTTTATAACAATCACACACAGTATAATTGTTGAATACAGTGATGTCCATTGCACAGGTAATATTTGAGGGTAATTATTTCCCAAAATACTGGTGAAATTGTTATTTTATGTGCCACATAGTGTTTGGGGAATAAAGTAAGAAACAAGAAGCAGCAAATCAGATACTAAACCTCCATATGCATGTGTATGTAACTGTGTCATGTGGTCATAACTCTGTGTATGTGGTCTCGAGATAAACATGGTTTATGCTGCATTTTGGTCCAGATAAACATGATCTTCATATTGGAGGCAGAAGCCTATGATCAGACTGGTTAAGATGATTTCTCTAAGGGTATTTATATCTGCAGTGCAGTGGCAAAGGGCTCTCCTCATGTGTCATGTTTGCCAAAACACATTTGCTGAAGTTTATCAAAAGTCAGTAGAAAGTATTCAATTATATTTACCTTCTTATATACCACTGACTAGTAACTTATACACAGTAGAAGTTCATTTGACCCATGGTTCTTGATTTTGGGAAGTCCAAGAGCATGAACAGAACATCTGGTAAGAGGTTTTAGGCTGTGACATAGTACATGATGCAATAGAATATGTGCACATCGGAGATAGAGAGCTTACTTTCATAGCAAAGCTACTCACAACCACAATTCATTCATAAGGAAGCTATAACAGTCCTGATATAAGTACCTGTAAAGGTCATACTTCCCAATAATACCACCATAACGGCTACGAAATTTCAACATTAGTTTAAATTCTAGCGGCCTTTGTGAAGTACTGAAAGTAAAGGTGAGTTATATGCTGTGGTATGTAAAATATACGCAATTCACATCTCAGAGTTCGTCAAGTTTTGTGAGAATGCGGCACGCCTATGATTCTCATACTGCCCATGGTTTCACTCATACTACAACAGCAAAAACTGAATAGTTGTAACAGGGACCGTATGCTATATAACACCTAATATGTTTACCATCTTACTTTTTATAGAAAATTTGGCTGACTCTTTCTATAAAGAGTGAGAGATTGGTATTGAGTCAGATCGTGAAGAAGTCAGCAATTTATATTAAACAACTTCAATTTTTATTCTGAAAGGCAGAATTGTAACCTGGAACAAGTTAGGTCTAGAAAGTTCTCTGGCTTTTTGTTAATTTACTACTTCTGATATTTTCTTGTCTTAACTCTCTCAGGAACCAATTTCACCTGAAATCGTTTCCTTTTACCTTAGATCGATTCTGGAGTTTTCTCAGCAAGCAGTCATAATATTCATAAATCACCTCTTTCATAAAGTAGAAACTATTGAAAGTGAATGGATTTCTGTTAGAAACTAGGGCTAGGAATCACTATTCTCTGTGTGGTCCATTTTAGATCTTCGTCTTCCCTGTGCTCCTCAGTATGAATTATGGGCACAACTGTGATACTCCCTGGTGAACCCTAAAGATGTGGAGCTATCTTTTTCCCAACTCTGTGGGCATACACACCCTAACATACACATACAGGCACACACACACACACACACACACACACACACACACACACACAAGTCAGTGGGTATCACTGGTCAAGATTACTTATAGCTACTTTTAGAGAAGTCTATGCATATGGGAAGCGCTGGTGAAACAAAAGCAGGGAAGCAGACTGAGGACAATTATGTTCAGACACCCGGATCCTGAAATAGCAGAAATCTGGAGAAGTTGTCATGGCTCCATGAGGTCCAACAGATCTATTGCAATTTACCAAAGGCTATTTTCTGCTGCATTTCACAGGCAGCAGAATCCTAATCCATTTGAATCCTAATCTGCATGTCTGTTTGAAACATTGCTTACCTAGGAAATAAACATCTGGCTAAAAACAGGCAGGTAGTGGTTCCAAGCCTACTGCTTTATATCAGTAGTTTAAAAGATTGTAACTGAGCATTGGATTCAAACTCAGAGTGAGACGATTGTAATCAGTTAAAGAGATGGATCATCCAATTTCATTTTATGTGTTAACATTTCTAAATATTGGCTTATCATATTTACCTTTGGAAAATGAAATCCTTCTGCCTAAACCTACTTATTTGCTTTGAGTCTCCATAAAACAGAAACTTAATGTGAGTGTCAGAGCTGAGATTTTCTTTTTTTTTTAATTGCTAGAATTTTAAACTGAACTCTCTCTGTTGGTTTTTCAAAATTATCTACTGACTACTGATAAGTATTATCTGTCAATCCTGCTGTGTTATGTTAATTTTAATTTTTGTTCTTCACAAGTATTAAGAGTAGAATAACTTTGAAGTGAATATTGATATGAATGCAGGGTAAGTTCTGAATTTACAGCCAGCTTTAAAATATTAGCAGAAATGTTTCATGATCTTGCAATAAATTTCTCATATTCTAGTGATACAGAGAACAAATCAATGATTAAAGCTGTTCACATTTTAGATATGAGGACTGATATCCTATTGGATAAATGAATATATGTATAAACCTATTAATTCCACTCTACATTTCTACACGCAATTTTGTTTTTAAATTAATACTGTTAAATTTTAGAACTTTTGTAATTAAAATTATCATTTATAAAAAGTTGGTATATAGTTCATAGAATAAATTATGCTAAATTTACGTGTATATAAATGTATATGTAGGAACATGTATGTATATACTCCTGTATACATTTCATGAAGTAAATTAAACTATAAGTGAATACTAAAAAGTTTATTATAGTAAAAGATGCATTGCTGTAAACACCCCTTAAAATACTCCCTTTTGCTTTGAATATACTTATTTCATTGTGCTTGGAGCTTTTGAAGCAGTTCTGAGGTCCTTTTTCATGAATAACTTTATAAGCTGTGAGCAAAAAATACAGTGAATGCTGCTGTCTACTGGACAGTCTTGAAAAAAACATTATACTGTGTCCTCACCCACCCTTTGCACTGCATCTGGTACTGTGTGATTTCTGGCTCTTCTCCAAGTTCAAACTGATCATGAAATGTAAATGTCTTGAATTGATTAAGGATATCGAGGCAGCCACAACAGTGCAAATTAAAAGATTCTGAGAGACTCAGAACTGCTTCTGACCCTGGCAAGAATGAAGCAATGAGTATCTTTACATTAAAGGGAAGTATTTTCAGGGGGATTACTGGTAATGTGTCTTTTACTGTAATAAATTTTCAAAATGTAGATATTAACCATATTTGCATTACACACACCATATATATATGTATATATATATGATGCAGTGAACACTGAATATTAAGAAGCTAGCCCATAGTATGCACTGATCCAATATTTGTTGTGGGCATAAAAGCAATTCTTAAGTTCAGTATAAATTTTGAAGATGGGAAATTCTCACTTAGGTCTGTCTTTTTATATTAAATAGAGAAAAATATATAGCAACAATGAAGACAGAAATGAAACAATATAAAAAATAGTAAGAACAATGAGGATTATTGCCTAAAGGATCTTATATGTATGGGTTGATAACAATTTTTGATGCCAAAGGCACTTGATTATGACATTTTATTGAAATTGTGGCAGTGAATTCCTTTCTGTTGCTAAAACAAAAAATACTTTAATCTCACAATGTACCATTTTGTGAGTGACAACAAATTTTGGTCCATTTTTTAAACTCATTTTTCCAAAATCTCAGTGTTTCATGGTAAATATCTCAAAAAAGCTGGTAAGAGGACATCTGGCTTTACCTGGGTATTGTCACTTGTGGTTTTTAGAAGTCAGAGAATCATATAAACTAAAAGTTTTGCAAGGTAATCTCTCTACTTCTTTCTAGAAGTTCCCTGCACTTTGTCTGTGCTCACACCGTGGGTGATGTTTATCTAGACAAAGGATTCTCATGCTCAAAATGATGCAAAACTCTAGTATAAACCAGTAGTTCTCATCTTGAGACATCACCACTGGAGACATTGTCAGTGTCTAGGGACCTCCTGGATTGCCACATCTGGGTGGGCGCTACTGGCTTCTGGAGGCCCCAGGTACTGGCTGCCATCCTGCAGTCCTTGGCACAGGCCCTCTCCTTCTTCCCTGCAAACAGAATTATATGCCCCACAACAATAGTAGTGCTGAGGTTGAGAAACTCTGTTACAGAAGAATTCCTGATTTTATTGATAAGCTGTGTACAGGGAGATAGGCAGCTCTGTTGAAAGACACATTTTATTTCATGTCTACCTCAAGGTTTTGAATTTCCACACTTTATGCATTTTGCATTTTACCTAAAGATTCATGTGAAATGCTAGTTTGAGAAAAAAAACAACAGACTAAAATGTAAATGTAAATGAATGGCATTTTATAGCATGCATTGCATATGCTTCATTGCAAAAAATATTTCTCTAATATCTAACACATGATCTGTAACAAAGATTAAAAAGATAATATCTTTATTTGCAAACAGCTCTCCAGCTGGGAAGACTAAGAGATAGATAAATGTGAATCAATAAGTAGTGTACTAAATTATTTATAAAATGCTTTATGAATGTAGATGAGGAGGAAACCATTACGTCTGGAGCTTGTCTTGAGTGACTGGTATGAGCTGCAGAGAAGAGGCAAAACATAACCAGAGCCCTAAAGACTAAAGAATGATTTGCCAGATGAAAAAGAGGAGCGAATGTGCATCCTTGATAGAGATAACAAAAGGCACAAAGAGATCCAAGTGCCTTCACCCTTTCTTATAAAAATTTTGTATGAACAAGAACGTATTATCACCTGATCCACCTATCACATTACTGGGTATATTGCCAAGGAAATAAAATCAGTATGCCAATGACATGCATGCACTCATATTTACTATAGCCCGACTCACAGTGACCATGAGATGGAATTAATCCAGGTGTCCTCTAAATGATGAATAGATAAGGAGAATGTACACACACATGCACGAACACATGCACACAGAACGGAAAATCATTCATGCATAAAAAGAGCAAAGCCTCTAATGTATAGCTACATTATTGGTACTGGAGGACATTATGTTGAGTTTAGAAAGTGAGGCAGAGAAAAACAAACTTCATGCTGTCACTGCTATGTGCAGCCTAAAGAAGCTCTCAGGGTAGGAAGAGTGGAAATTAGAGCACAGAGGGAGTGAGACAATAATATATTATGTAAGAAGAAAAGTAATATCGCTAGTGTTCTAGCCCAAAAAGATGACTAAAATTTACATTATATATTTTATCAGAAACTAGAAAAAAGGAGTTCAAAGGCTATCAGTACCAAGAAATAATAAATATTTGGCAATTAATGCTAATTACTCTGACTTGACCATTTTACATTGTGTACACCTTTCAGTCCATCACACTGCACCTCAAAAATGCATACAATTACCATGGATACATTTTTCTAAATTAGCATGATCCGATTAGCAGTTTGCCCACTTGCTATTATTTTGAAGTAAAGAAATGAGTTGAGAAAGAAAAACCTTTCACCAGCAAAGATTCCCGCTTCTGCATCATAATGCTTGAAGTGTCACTGTAAGAAATTATTTCCATTTGGGTTAAAAGTTGCCCTTGCCCTGCCATCACCTCTAGAAAAGAAATATATGTCCAGAAACCTCATGTCTCTAGAGGACCTCTGGGGGACAGAGTTCATCTAACTACTTTTCTGCATGAAACTCAAACTCATTCACATGAGGAAAATGGTGCCAGCAGGAAACTAATAAGAAAATTTAGGGTATATTTGGCAGGCTTTCACTTCATGGCAGGCCTAATTCCTAGTTTTATATGGACTTTGAGTAATACTTTTACAATACTTTCACGACCAATCTCTTTATAATTGTGCATTACAATCGTCATCATCATTATTATGTTTTTTCCAGGTTAGTCACCTACACATTAATCGACACACTTGTAAGATGATAAGAAGTGTCACTTACCTTGTGTGGCCAATCAGCCACAAAATCCTGGCATCGTAGAGCTTTTAAGTCAAAGGCAACTTGGTTCAAATGTATTCTGAACATATGATGTTAGAAGAATCACTAAATTGGTTACTGTGAAATAAAACTCAAAGCTGGCATTTTCATATTTGGGGATTTTTTTGTGAATCAGGCAAAAGTTCCCTCTGGATGACAATTTAGAAAGACAATGTTTTTTCTTGCTCTGGAAACCTCATGCCATGGCTACTGGTTATGGATACTGGTTTGGTACAAGGGAGGTGAGTTGGGTTTCATATATAGTCCGTATATAGTTTCACCCCCTTTCTAGATGCTGAGAAGTCTGACCTTACATTCTGCACATTCTTAGTTGTAAGTCCCTAATAAAAAAAAATTAAAATGAAAGTTAATCACTGCCAATGTATCGTGTACAGGGTAAGCATTGCCATTCTAAAAAAGAAGAAAGCTGGGTAGAAATGGGAACAAACAAAACCAAAACCCAACAAGGTAAACATTAAATATTGTAATTCTGTGTGTAGCGCCCATGGAAAGTGGTGTCCACAAGACGTGAACTCCAAAAAGCCTGGCCAGCCCCACCCCCACGGCTTTGCCCCTTTCATGCCACATGGCTTCACATTTAGGGTGGCTTTGCACACTTGCTGCAGCTTTCTTCAGTACATATTCTACACCCTTGGTTTTTTCTGATTTCCAGGGTCTCAACTGAACTTTGAGCTTCACTCTCACAGTGTCATGAACTGCACTGCACTTGCAGGGCACACTACCTGCCCTCCCAGGCCTTCTTCTGAAATCTGGGTGGAAGCCTCACTATACGCTACGACTCTTGAATTGAGCATGCCCATAAAACCACATATAAGACACAGAGATATCACAGCTTGAGGAGCAGTCAGCGCCGCTTTGATCATAGCTGGAGTGGATCATAGCACAAGTGACTAGATGGCTTAGCACTGTGAACCAAATCCAGGATAACCAATTACCTGGGCATCAGCCCTTCTAGAACATAATTGCTTGGGCTTTCTTCTCAGTTTACAGTTCTTCCAGGTGTGGTGATGCATGCCTGCAATCCCAGCATTCAGGAGGCTGAGGCAGGAGGATTGGTGTGAGTGTGAGGACAGCCTGGGTATACAGTGATGTCATGTCTCAAAACAACAACAAAATGGTTCATAGTTTTGCACCCTTGAGTTGGATAGATTGAGTCTTGCATGTATCTGAGATGCTCTTGAGGCATCTGCTCTATTATTCTCATGCAAAGTGCTTGGTTTCTGTTTAATGCTAATCTTTTCAGCCACCAAGCTAGCCTGGCCCAAGACTCTACACACCTAAATTTTACAGACAGGTACCTCATTTCTAGACACTAGCAAATTTTTTCAAATTATTTAGCCTTTGTTTTGATCCTGCTTTACATAGCAGATATGGCAAAAGCTGCCAGCAATACCCATGTCACAGACTCAACATTGGGCTGCTTCGAAATTTTCTTCACAGATCAAGTAGTCTGCTTTCCTTAACCTCAGTATCCCTCAGTGAGTCAGAATATGAGCAAAAGGATTTTTCACTGGCATTTAACATACATGGTCTCAAATCCAACTGCTGATGGAGTCCTTATCCCAACTGAAACTGCCTGAACCTGGTCTTTAACCATATGCATGTCTATCGCATGTTGGTCTTCTGAGGTTTGACTAGAACCTGGGGTTACGCCATTCCAGGGCTCCTGTAATCAGCATCTCTAAACCTTTCCAAACCAGTACATGTCGTGGAAGCAGTCCGGCTTCTCTGGTATCAAAATCTGTCCTTGTAACTTTGCCATGGCTAGGACACAGTACCCAATACCTAAAGCATAAAGGAGAAGAGATATATTTTGGCTCACGCTTTTATAAGTTTCAGTCTACACGTGGCAGACTTCATGACAGAAACAAGGCCCAGGCAGACAAAAACTGAGCACATATTGGCAGCCACAAAGCAGAGATAGAAAAAAAAAAAAAAAGCAGAGCCAAGGAGAAAGATGTACCCAGGTCACACTGGCAGTGCCCCGCCTCTAAGAGAAGACCATCTCCTAACAGCAAATTCCTCCTGGTCTTCACACTGTCCACAGGTCTACCTCCAGGACATGGGGCTGGCAGGACATTCCAGATCCAAACCACAACAGTAAGATTTTACCCGAAGTCCCATCGCCTTGTGTGTTTTAATTTACTCAAATTTAATGAAAGTATAAACTTTTCTCAGTGTAACTTTGTAATATAACTTAGAACTCAAAACCCCTAATTATTGGAATAATGTCCATGATTTTTCTAAGATGGAGAAGTTGTACAGAGAGTTACATTTTGCTATCATGTCTCCAACTGCATATTTATACAGTGCCTTATGTGTATTTCAGCATTATTTTTGTCCTAGTGGTTTACAGTACTCTCCTGAAGTTGTAATAAGTATTTCCTATGTTGGGCTTTATCTCTTTGAATAAACCATGTTAACTAGCCACACTCAGTAGGTATGTAAGAACTTCTGTGTGATTATTTTCCTGTTTATTTGGTTTATAGTCATTTTTTTTTCAATAGTGGGTTGAAAATCATCTCCACTTTTATTTCATCTCTTTTAATGTTTTATAAGTTATTTATTCTGGTTTCTCAGTTTTCACATCCTGTTGAACCATCTTCAATATCTTAAATTTGTATTTCTTTGCTGACATAAACATTCAGAATGATTTAAAAGAATATAAAGTGCTTCAAGAGGTAAACTTCCATAAAATTTTATATGCCCTTATATAGTACATTAAAGAAAAATACATTACTTAAATTGTAATTTTTTATACTCTAACTGTTATAAGATTAATCTGGGACAGTTTTGGAAAAAATGAAAACAAATTTCAGAAAATCATATTTTTAAAGTAGTTATCATACATCTGTCATTTCAGTAGTAACTTTTGTACATTAGTATTAACTGAACTTATATTGATGACTATTTCTATTTCTAAAGATTATGTGAGGTCAGTTCTCCTTCTTCATAACAAATGGCAGGGAATCTATAGAAATTATTCAGTCTCCTGGCCAGAGGTAATAATGTTCTACTTAACATAGTACAAAATGATCTTTTCGCTGGGGATATAGCTCAGTGGAATAAGCGCCTGCCTAGCAAGCGCAGGGTCCTGAGTTCAATCCCCAGTACCGCCAAAAAAAAAAAAAAAAAAGAAAACAAAACAAAATGATCTTTTCCTTTTCAAATTGAGTGAAGAGCTGGAGAGAGTCCTTGATATTCTTGACCTATTATAGCTTTAAATGTTTAGTCTGAGGATTTCCATTTCAATCAGGTATCTAGAGTGGAATAAAATTGAAAAGTAAAATGAATTACATTCCTTTCATTGGTTGTTATATATTAGAGCAGGAGCCTTTAATTAGAATACAAGGTGTTGAAGTGCCCTCCATGTCTTGAATTAAAAGGGTTTTCACTCTAGGGAAGGTGACAGCTCTTCTGTTTTAAATCTGTCTCAGAGAAAGTTCTAATAGTTAATCAAGGACCATTTTGTCTGAAGAAGAATTTTAACAGGGAAAAATAATAATATTTGCTTTAACGTTCCTATCAAAAGATACAGAGAGGCAATCAAGAGGAAACAAAGTATTTAATAAATATAGAAAGAACTTTGAATATGTTGAAGATACTATGTCACGTGCCAAGGGCAATGGGGAAGGTTACAGTGCTATCTCAAAGTGTGTTCTTCTTGTCAGTTGAATGGGGATAAGACGCACAGCCTATAGCATTACTACAGAGATTAGGGCTAATGAAATAAATTACTTTCACTCCAAAAATACATAGGTTTGGCTGTTATTACATTTTGTTAGTTAGTTAGTTAGTTAGCTTTTTAAAGACACGATCTTACTATGTAGCCCAGGCTGGCCTTGAACTTACAGTGATTCTGTTGCCTCTGCCCCTTGAGAGCTACGATTACAGATGTGTGCCATGATTACAGATGTGTGCCACCATGCCCAGCTGTTATTACTGTTAGTAATAATACAGGCAGTGAAGCTCCTGTGATGGGTTTTGAACATGGTGATGACTGCTATTCGAGAGCTCAGCAAAGGTGCAAATGACTTGCAGAGAGCAAAAACCAGTTAGAAACTGCAATGTTGCTGGCCAGATACACTAATAGAGGCTTGAACTAGGATGGGGTGAGGGTGGGTGTGGATAGACCACAGCCAGAAAGTATAGAATGCTTGTTCAGGTCATGGAAGCAAAGGGGCTGCACCACCTTCATAGTGATTGAGGGTGGGATTGGGATGATGCAAGAGTCATTAAGTGCAGAGAAGACCCGCCCGGCCAGGAGTCAGTATCAGTCAGGGGAGAAAGCAGGAGTTCTGATTTTCACAGAGAGGGTTTGAAGTCAATAATGTCACCTGTAACATTGGACTAGTGTCTAATTAGTTATAACTCCCCAGGATAGAGATTCAACAGAAAGAAAGAATCCCCGTATTTCTCTCTCTCTCTCTCTCTCTCTCTCTCTCTCTCTCTCTCTCCCTAAAATTCTAAAACTCTGTCCACATCAAAGGAGATGATGTTTTCTGAGTCACCCTGCACAACTGGTTGGAAGGTGATAGAAACTGTTCAATCCTGCTTGACTTGTTCTGAGTGATTTTTGTTTCTTTACAGTTTCCTTAACCCATAACAAAACTTTTTAAATAATATTATGGTTTCCTACAGCTTTGTTTATCTTACTGTCTTAGTTACTTTTCTCGTTACTGGGACAAAATACCCAACATGTAAAGTTAAAGGAAGAAAGGATTATTTAGCTCACAGCTTGTAGAGGTTTCAGTCCATAATTGGCTGGCTCCGAGGCAGGGCGAACGGCAGCCAGCTTTGCAGAAGAGAAACAGTTCATGGCACACAGAAAGTAGCAAAACAACAAGGGACAACCATAGCTCGTTCTGTCCCTTTTATCTTATCCTGGCTACTTAGGGCAGGTAGCGCTCACACCCTAAACTCTAGTGCCCTGCAGCCTAGCACTGCACCATGAATCAACCGCAGTTTCACACACTCTAGATTCAGCCACCTCTGAAAAAGCCCCACGTGTGACGGCATAAGTCTTTGGGAGGACATCTAGACATAAGCCATAATACTTAATTACTTAAGTCTTAGGATGTTACATTTCTAATGTGACTCTAATCTGAGTTACTATCTCAAACCATTTTAACCAGATATTGAAACCTATTTTGTCAGTCTGGTTGGGGGTATGTTTGGGCCAATGTTTTATATGTAGGAAACAGTGTTATAATGTTTAGTATTGAGAGAGGGATTTTGAGCAGATGTTTTTGTCAGTGAAGGGCGTTTGACTGGTGGGACGCTGTACCTAGTGAGAACATTTAGCATAAACACTCTATTTCATTCTCTGAATTCTGTTTAATAACCCCCCCAAGTGTTTGCACTGTTTACCGATTAATTACTTTGGTCTACAACCCTGTGAGCTTTCAAATACAGCAATCTATCCTACTAGGTGAGAGCATGTATGTGTATGTTCGTGGATGTGTGTGTGACTGTGTGACATGTATGGGACTCTGGGTGTACACATTCTGGTGAAGTAGTGTCCACAGCCTCTACTTTCTGAGAAGTCTCAGATTTAAAGTTTCACATTACTGGATCCATTACTTTTCTCTTTTGTTTTGAGCTATTGTTGATCCACAGTGTTTATGGGCTGAATGTACCTTAAAGCTTTCGCAGCAAAGGGATTCCTCTTTACTCAAAATATAATCATAAATATTGTTTCTAACTGAACAGAAGGAAAAGAGGTCTGGGGTTTAGTGAAACTCTTTCATTTTCTCCTTTTTATTTTGAAAGTTCAACATAGTTCCTGAATCACTAAATAAAAGTGAACTCTCAAGAGTTGTGGCTGTGTAGCTATAAAGTGGAAAGATAACCCTAGTTGAGTTTCACCTTCGTATGAAGTAAGAAAATCTGTGACAGTCTCTCAACTGCTGTTATTTGATTTATTCCTTAATTCTTTTCTAGTGGGCAAGGAGAACAGACGGAAGACAAAGCAGTTCAGAGACTGCCGTTGACACTGCATTTAGATGCATGACGCTGCCTCATCTCTCTTTTTGGAGTGATTTTGCTTCCATTTCAGATACGCTGGAGGAAAAACGAATAGAGCTTCCTGTGCTGTCCTTTGATTAACAACTTTCAAAATTTATGTGACCTAATTTCTCTCTCACTCATTCTCTGTGTCTTCTATTCATAAGGGCAAAAGGAACAAGGAACTGAGGAAAAAAATAGATAAATACAAAAGACAAAGATACACAAATTTTTGTAACATTTCCTAGTAACAGAAAATCATTTAGTTCTTTTCTTTGTCATCCTTTCTACTTATTATTTTTTTTACAAATAGGCAATATGTGTTATTTACAAATATGGAAGAAAGTTTAAAGTAAAACTGCGAGTTGTGAACAGCTCAGTGGAAAACTTCAGGAAGTGTTAGGAAATGTTTTCTGGAAGGGGCCAGACAATAAACTTCCTTGGGCTTTCTTGACTGTATAATTCTGTTGCACCTATTTAACTCTGCCACCGAGCGAAAGCAGCCATGGACAGCAATTAAACAGAAAGGATGGCAGTATTCCCATGATGTTGATTGGTGGACATTTGACTTCTGTGTAATTTTTGTGGCACTTGAATCACATTACATTTTTATTTTTTTATCCAGTTACAAATGGCAATAATATTTTTAGCTCACCTGTCATAAGAGCCAGGTGGTTGGGGGGACTTGATTCATGAACAAGTTTCCCAGCCACAGAATAAAAAGCACGTAGTTCTGTTATCAAAGCCAGGGTAACAAGGGCCATGGCTCACATTTGTTAGCATTCACCATACATAAGCCATGGTGTGATGCAGTTTATATGTCACCTCATTAATCTATAAAGCATTCCTGTATTAGACATGATTAGCTGAATATTAAGAGACCTAATGGAGGCTCAGGGAAGTTCAGAATGTTTCTCAATATCACAGTGTTGGTAAATCAAAGGATTTTAATTCATCTGCTACCATGTCACACAACCCCGAGTATAGCTCATTGCTGCTTTGGACACCATCTGTCATCTGTAAAACTGAAGTGACTTGCATAGTTTCATTGCCTGCACATGTGGAGAGACCCATATAATTCTGAAAGCTCTCAAGAGCCATGCAACTAGAAAATTACGATAAGACTACTGGCCGGAGTCATTTTTTTCTGTAGCTTTAACAGCTCAGATCCATTAGGATTGCTATATAATTTGGGGGAGAGATATCTAAATATCTGTGGGTGTGTTATCAAGTCAATAAATCATAGAGTATACTTTGTGTTGATTATAAACGTCTTAAGTTGAGATAGTATAGAAAGTCATTTATCAGAAAAGAATTGTCTAGTCAGGAGAGGTATATGCTAGCTTTAAAGAATAAGATGAGCTGGGGTTGGTCAAGTGCTATTAACATATGTTCAAAAATCACAAATATTTACCAATGCAAATTTCTACTATGGATATGTGTAATCATATCATAATTCAATGTTTTTATTTAGAATTTGTGAATGTAATCTCAATGATGATGTTTTTAAAAATCATGGATAAATTGAGGTAAGCCTAAAACACTAGTTTTGCCATAATCTTTATAAAAATGAGATCATTGGCAGTAGAAATAGGGATTGGTAAGCCTGATTAACATTCCTAGGCATAGTCATCAGCTGATTTTCAAATAGCAGGTATATAAGTTCTTAGAGAAAAACAAAACAAAGCAAAGAACTGGTGTGTAGCATGGGTGAACCATACAATTAAAAGGCAGAAAAGATCCTAGAAATTACAGTATCTATACATGAAATACAAGACTAAAATTCAATAAAAGTTTTTATGTATGATGTCAAAAATGTTCTCAAAAATAGGAATAATGAAGAAAGAAAACAAGGGTGAAATTTAGGAAAATCATTTCAAGTGATACATTAAAAAGAAACTATGTTCTCAGAGAAATAAGAAGTGACAAAAGAACAATGTGTTTTATTCAGATAGGATCAGAGGAGACCTTGACATTTTAAAGTACAGTGTTATATTTTCAAAAGTGAACAGTGAGATATTCACTAAATAAAATAAATTACCAAAGATTTTGAAAATTGGACAAAAAATTATTAGGGAATCAATGCAAACATTTTCATATTCCCATAATAGGAATTCCAAAAAGAGAGTGAAACTTTGGGGAGAGCTTTTTTCTAAAGGAAAGAACAGCTGGGGTGGAGGAAAGGAGGAAAGGAGGGAAGGTCGATCGATGGATAGATAGATAGATAGATAGATAGATAGATAGATAGATAGATATACACACACACAGTATAGCTGGGGTAAATGCACTACTGATTTCCATTGGTTTGTTAAAAGGAACAGTTAATGCTTAACTGTTTTATTGATCTTGCCTTCCTATGTCTGGTGATCTGAGCAACTACTGAAGATAACAATATGTAATATAGTAAGTATTGTTAATTTCCTATCAACTTGTTTTGAAATTGTGTATCATTTTTCTTGTTTTTTTTTTTTAACTTGTGTTTGTTTTGGGATTTTTTTGGTTTTTTTTTTTTTTCTCTTTAGAATAAAATTTTTTTAAAATAATAAAAAAAGAAGTTGTCTCAGTGCTGGGCACAGTGGTTCACTCCTATAATTCTAAAACTTGGCAGGCTGAGGCAGAGGCAGAAGGATCGCTTTGAATGTGAGGCCAGTGTGGGTTAAACAGTGAGCTCAAAGATACATCGTACAACCCTGGCTCAAACAAAAGCATAACAAAACAAAGAAAGATAAAAAATAAATTGTCCCAATAAAGAACATAAGTAATTATATTCAGAAGGAGAAAAATTTATTCAATCTGAAGAGAAACCAGAGTATAAGTAATTATATTCAGAGAACACACTAAATTCCTAGCTAAGTGATCCACAACTGTATGTATTAAAAATAGCAGAGCTGTGTCTAATGTCAGAAATATATAGAAGATCCTGAGAAGCTAGGTTGTATCAAAAGGCTCCACAATAAGAATTATAAGGGCTGGGGATATAGCTCAGTGGCATAGGAGCCTGCCTGGCAAGCACAAGTTCCAAAGTTCGATACCTGATACGTGCCCCCCTCAAAGAAGAATTGCACTAGAGGTTTTAATGGCAACAAAGTGCAATAATTATTTCAAAATTATGACTGAAAGTAAATCTGAACATAAAATCTTGTATCTAGCCAGTTCACCAACTACAGTGCAAAGATTTTTTAAAAACAGGTTTTCACATAAAAATATACCTTTTCTAGGAACCTATTCAAAAATATACTCTACCTAAATGGAAAAGTAAGCAAATTAAGCATAAAGATTTATTATGAAAATGGAAGAGTGGGCAAGAAGGGAATTCCGTATGTGGCAGCCAGGAAGGATTGAGTAGTGGCAGAAAAAATAAAGACTGAATGAATTCTTTAACAATCTGTGATCTCACATGGTATTTTTACAAAGAGGAAAGAATAGCTGGGTTGGGGCAAAGAAAAGAAGGAATACACACACACACACACACACACACACACACACAAAGATAGCTAACATAATTGTACTGCTAATTTCTATTAGTTCATTGAAAGGAACAGTTAGTGTTTCTATTGTTTGACCAATCTTACATGCCTGTATCTGGTAATCTGAGCAACTACTTTGAAAATAACAATATGCAATATAATAACCATTGTTAACTTCCTATCATCTTGTTTTGAAATTGTGTGTCATTTTTATTGTTTTTATTATTCTTTATAAAATAAAATTTAAAAAAATAAAAGTATAGAAAGGGTATAGGAAACCTTAGGAAACATTTTAAAGAAAACGAATCAGTTTTAAAAATGAGGAAACAGGTAAATTTGGAAAAATAGTAAGATGCACAAGAAAAATGTAACCATCCTTCTTGCATCAGAATAAGACACTGGGGCTAAAGGTATAGGCCAGTGGGTAGAGCACTTGCCTGATATGCATGAAGTTCTGGGTCTGATCCCCGGAACTGCACAAAAAGAAAAAAAGAAAAAGGATGGGGAAAGAAGAAAATGCTGGCAAAGACAGGATACTGAATATCAGTATTAAAATAACTACTGTAATATTGAAGAGGAGTTCTAAGAGTGTTAAGATGTAGTAAACATCTAACATAGAATAATTAGGGGATATGGTACGTAGATACGGTACAGCGATATGGATGGGACCACCAGAAGAAAAATGTCTAGAAGTCAACATTTTTCTATTTGTTCATGAGCCCTACAAACAAGAAGGGAGAATTATACACGAGACTATCTTTTTTAGTATAAGAGCCTTTTAACACTAAATTTTTGACTGCATAAATATCTCATTCTGATGAAGATAAACATTAATTGGAGGCATGAAATCATATAGACTGTCTTGGAAAAATGTCAGCTTTGCAGCTTAGATTGAAGTATGGTTTCTTTCCAAGTTTCATTCGGGTTTTATTAGGCTTCTGTGGATTTCTGCCAGGATACACAGGCAGCGGGAGGAGTGGCATCTTCAGTGCTGTCTTCTGCAGCCAACATGTAACACTAGGGCCTCTGCATAGAGACCTGTGTAAGAAGCACAGTTTGGGCCAGATGGACAAGGTCTGGCTGGCTATGCTGAGCGAGCCATTGGAGGGATTCCATTGTTGAAGTCATTGGAAAATTCCATTGTTCTGTGATTTCTAAACAGCATTGTCTGCTCTTTGGTAGTGGCTCTGATTCTAGGAATAAACTCACTCATTCCATGACAGGCAAAAATTAGGAGTAACTGTGGTCAAGGCATAGCAGAAAGTGAGAGCCAGTAAAGCCAGAAGTGTCAGACAGAAATAGTGGAAAGAGTGAGGCTAGGAGGCCAGGTAGTATGTTTGATTTTCATTCTGGAATAGGTGTACTGATAAACCTGGGGCAGAAGTTCATTATTTGGTCTGGATCAATATCCTCAGTACTGAAATCAGGGATTTGGTAGATCTGTGAATTGTATCCCTGTTACTTGCCTCAACTTTCTCAGAGCTGAATTGGTCTTAGAACTTTTAAATTTTGGTAATGTTTATGTAGAATGTTTTTGTTCACAAAAACGTTAAGAATAAGCAGATGTGCTGTCTTCCTGTAATAATAGGATCTCCCTTGCAAATAGCAGTGTGGTCTGGTTTATTTTCTGAGAGTATTAATGGCTCCACAGGTGAAACTTTCAAGTACACTTTGATCTTCCTTAATAATAGAAGAGTTGTCTCCTTTTGTAATAGTAAAACCTAATGAAGATTAGAGTGATCTTATTCCTCATACTACGACATATTAGACTTATACCATGACAATCATAAAATTTTACACTACTAATAAATTAATGAGATTGGTTCATTAATTATAAAAATTTAACATTTCTTCTGGGTGAGGTAACTGAAAATGATGAAAAGTGATCAGTCTTCACTTTTTCCCACTATAGAATTCTTGCTGTATTTATCCATTACTTTGATGTAAAACAAAACAAAACAAAAATAATTCATGCAACTTAGCATGTGGCTTAAAGACAAAGCATGTGGAGATAAATTACACCTAGAAATTAGACGTACTTTCTACAGAAGACATCCTTTTCCCCTTAGAAACTACTTTTTTTGTCTTTCCTGATTTAGAAACTATTTTAAAACATAAACTAACATATGTACACCTAAAATGTAGCCATCACTATTTTATTTTAAATAGCTGCCAATATAGAACAAAGACATTTTATCTGAAACTTCTGATGCATTCAAGAGGAGAGGTAGTAATGGGCACTTTTTCTCCCCTTTGTTTTAGCACTGAACATGAGCTAGGGAAAAAAAGGCCAATGGAATAGTGTACCTGTGGGGGTTTTATACCGAGAGGACCATGTATAAACTCACATGAGATCTAAGAGGCAATATTTATAATTCAATCTCTCTTGACCCAGAAAATTATGTTTTTCACCATATCATTCTTATAATTAGGGGCACAATCTCATTAAGTTGTATGCATGAATTTGCTGTCTACTACTTTAATCTGTGTCTGGAGACTTCTGATCCTTGTATAAGATCGCATATAATGCCCACTTGGCCTTACTGTTCAATAATCTGCTTGCAAACAGAAATGGTACTAGCTGTACACAAACACACATTCATGTGTGTTTTTTTTTACTCCCTGAATGCTGGTAGTAAAATCACTTTCTTTGCAATAGGTAACAAATAATTTTGAAATCTAGAAAAATATCAAACCATTTCACAATATTAGCCCTGCTGAATATATGTATTTCAAACCTAATGCTTAAATCACAAAAAGTCTTCATTGCTAGAAAATGTGTACACTGTACATTGTAGTCCTCACATTGATATCTTTGAACAAAATGTGATGTAAAATTTGCTTTGAAGGTATTATGAATATAATGGAAAAATGTTTTCCGCTTTTACTCTAACACTATAAATACAATGACAGTGAGCCCAATTTTGCCTATATCCGAACAAAGAAATAAAAATACAACATTTACAATATTTCTCAATGTTTCCTCATTTTAAGTGAATTTTCTGCAGCATGTTTTTGATATTTTAACTTTATTCTGTTTTCTAAGGAGTAAATTATGTACATATTTATTAGGTGGATATGCAGTAGCCATTTCTACACTCATTCAACACACTTGTTCTGAATACTGTCTTGGACCACACACTCTATAAAGCCATTGGGTCTATAATGATGAGCAGGATAGGCACAGCAGGAATATCATAATGAAGAAGGTAGAATGTATTTCATGCGCTTGATAAGCCAAATGATGACATGAACCAGCCAATGGTAAGTAGTTAGCAATTACATTAGAGTATCAAAGCCTCTCCCAGTTATTCTTCTCAGCTGGATCTTCTCAGCTGTGGAATTTGGATCTCACAGAGTCTCCACTTTTTGGGCCGATCTAAAGTGATCCATATAGACTTTCCCGATCTCCTAGTCCCACTTCCATCAGGTCTCAGAGCACATTGTTTCTTTTATTGGAGTGGTTAAGACTTTTCTTACATATTTATTGCAGTTTATTGTTCAAAGTTTTGATGGTTTTCTCTCCTGAGTTAATTTCCCTGCATAACATGTGCACATAGATACAGTGAGTTAAAGTTAATGGTTATGTTTTTGTTTGGTTTTGCAGTTCTGGAGAACTAACCTAGAATCTTGCACATTCTAGCTAAGCATTCTACTCAGGAGCTACATCATGAGCTACATTAAACAGTGGCAGATAACTGAAAAGTTAGTTGCAAACCTCCCCTGTATGGTGAATCGCGATCATGTATTTTAAGAGCTATGCTATTTTCAATTAGTATGCAGTGCGATTTTAAATTATTATACCTTTGTGAAATTTGACATTTCTATAAAAGCATAGGTGCCTTTTACTTTTGATAAAGTAAATTATATATTAATACTCTTGGCCATCAATATCTCAGGGAGATTGTTTGCATGACCTGCTGCTCCCTCCCAACAGCTATTCAAATTCCTGGTATAAAATGGAATTGCATTTGCATGCAACCTGCCCATATCCTCCTGATGTGCTTTAAATTATTGCTAGATTACTTATAATACCTATCACAATGTGAGTGCTATGTAAATCATTCTATAACCTTTTGTTTAGGGGTAACTCACAAGAGATAAAAATCTGTCAATTGAGTCCCTACTTGCAGAACTTGTGAATAAGAAGGGCTGACTCTATATATAGAAAGAATCTCTTTAGATAGGATAAAGTAAGAGGGGCAAAGGGTAAAGTAGACAAATACGATATTTATGATGTTCATCGAAGACTGTATTGTTTTTAATTTTTACTTTTGTATTTCCATAAGAAAAGTTACCAACCACAGGAAGAAGTGGTTGATAGCAAGAGGGTGGGTGTCCCTCTCCTCCCTAGGAAACTGCTTATCTGCTCCTTCACAAGCCTTGTTGGTCCTAGGATTGGATGGCTGCAACAATGAAGGAAGGAAGGAGGGAAGGAAGGAAGGAAGGAAGGAAGGAGGGAAGGAAGGAAGGAAGGAGTAAATGAATGAATAAGTGTTAATGATTTAGAATAAGGTTTCTTAACACAATTTGAAACACTTTCCTCTCTTTTTTGGAGGTTTTCCATTGCATTGTTTATCAAAGAGCATCTATAAATATACATTGTTTTTTTCTTGCTGGGATTAGTATAGCTGTGGAGGGAATGAAGTACAGGTGATTCACCATTAACCTGTTGTTCTTTGTTTGAAGGCTTTATGATACACATATACATAAAATTTCTCTTAATTCTCTGTAAATGAATTTATAACATCAGCTGAAATAGATTATGCCTGTTGTATCCAGAACACTGCTGTGTCACTCATTAAGAGCTACCCTGAATATAACTGTGATTTTATGTAAGAAGTCTAGGCCTGTTCATAACAGGAAGATGCTTGCAGTTGTTAAAAACGGAATCTGTTTCTAGATGCCAAGTCAGTCAGACTCGGAGGAGTAAGCAGTCTTGAAGCACATTGCCATTTACTGGTTGTGCAACTGAATCATGGTGCTCAGGCACAAGACACGTTGTGTCTAGTAGATGAACACATGTGAGTCCCAGCATTTCCTAGCCCCTGATATACCTGCTAAATATTTAAGACTGATCTTTTGTTTGGTACTCCTATCCTTTTCTCCTGGTAATAAGGCCCTTCTCTGTACTAAAACTGTGGGCATGAGGTCTTAACCTTTGCAGAGCTCCTGCCTATGTGTTGTCTTGACTGGGTTAGAAGCCCTCAATCTTGCCTCCAGATTCCTCAGCTGCTGCCTGGGTCTTCCTATTAAGGGACACATTCTTTGGACCCATCCCAGAGTGAGCACCAACTGCCTAGCCTGAAGCATCATAAGCAACCCTGTGATTCTGCCCTGGACCGCCCTCTGGACACTACTAGAAAGCTCTGGAGTCCAATTTAAAGTGTCTTCCCTGCTGAATAGCCCAAGGCAGTCCTTCCTTCATTCTTCAGTTAACTTTCCAAGCTTCTGGCCCATTCTCTTCTCAGTTAGCTCAGAGTGTTTTCTGGCAAGGCTACCTCTGTTTTGAAAAGAATTGCCTGTTAGGGGGAAAAGCTCTAGGAAAGGAGTCCAAGATCCTGAAGCTTGTGTTGTGTATCTCTGGAGATGTGTCCATTCACTTTCTGATTTTAGTTGACGGCTCCACTGGAAGCCATCAATAAGGCTGATGATCTGCTTTTCCCCAGGTGTTAAAGAAATGGAGTGGGCTCAGCTTTGGTTACTTACTGAAGATACTCAGTTCCAGTGTTAGCACCACCTTAAAGGAAAATGAGTTCGTTGCAAGTGAGGGACTCATCCGTGCAGCACATCTCCGTATATTCACTCTGTGGCCATCACTGTACCACTAGCTTTCTCTCACTACATGCCACATCATCATAGCACATCCCAGGTCGAAGGGCCTGTGGACAGTCTTGCTCCAGTTCTTCCACTGACTATAATTAACATTTTGTAGAATTTATGAGCAGAGAGTGAACAGTATAAGCTTTCAATGTAACTAAAGATCTATTTGTGACTCCAATTGCATGATAATATGCATCTTTCAAATTCAGCATTCTATCATGCTCACTTTCATGACTTTTACATGAGTATATCAGGAAATAAATCTCCATCTAGAGTATCAATCTATTGCATGGCGTAGAGCTAAAGTAACAAACAATTAGGCTGGAATTATGTAATAGGTGTCAGGTCTGACTGGCAGCTCTAGCTAATACAACTACTATGTGATTTTACGGAAGAATTGGTCTTACGCAACTGCTCTTTTGCATAAAATTAATGACATTTATTAGAGCTGTGCAGATTAATTGAGAGGAAACATACAGTATCCAGTAAAAAGCCTTCACAAAGCAGGTTTTCCAAGAATGTTCTTCCCTTACTGGCTAAAAGGCCAGTTGGTGGGCAGTCACTCACATTTTTCTAATATTCCAGTGTTAATATAGATAGTTAACATAAAACTTGGCATTGGGTAAGGTGTGAAAACTCCCTGGATAACACAGCTGTGCTTATTCAAGAATCTAAGGACACATAATCATGTACTTTTATAATAGATTGCCTCCTGTCATGTCTTGTCATTCTTTTTGATCTGTCCTCACTGTTTTGTTCCTTTTTCTATTGCCAATGCACTGTTATGAAATTCCCCTCCCTCCGTGAATGCCTTGGGAGATGCTTTTTTTATTCTTTAACATCTCTATCACTCAAAGATAACTGTAGATTTTACAGTCCTTCTTCCTCCAGCGCTGCCTGAGAGTAGCTCTATGAGTCCTGGTGGAAGTAGTTAGCACGCAGGAGTGAATGAAGAGAAGCGGATTTTGCTGTGAAGGAAGTGCACGCAGAGCTTGCTTCCTGAGCTTTCTTTATGAGTCAGGACCTGCGGCCTGCAGGTCCCCAAGTACAGGAGTATGAGACTGTAGTAATTTGGGCTTAGGCTCATGGGCTGTAAAGATTTTTAGCCAGAAGTTACAATTTTCCTGCAGAATCATTTTACAAAACTGTTTATATTTACAGAAGTCAAACTTTTACTTTTGGGCTTTAGATTGGGGTAATCCTAGTGATGAGAAACATTAAGATTACCTTCTGTTGATTTTCATATTAAATTATATGCAAAATGCTTTCTTTTTATGTGTGTGTGCGTATACATATATATATATATATATATATATACAGATAGAAAGCTATTGATACATATTTACATCTTGTGTGTATAATATGTGAAACCTAGACAGCTACATAGACTGTAAAATGGTGTTAGAATAAAAAGAAGAATGTAAGTTTCAGACCACATATTTTGTTCTGAGTTTGTAGTAGTAGGTTAAAAGTTTTTTTTCTTAGCTATAACAAGTGAGTCTGTTTTAAATGTCTAACTAAGCAACCAGTTGGGTTGCTTATCTGCATTTACAAGGAGCAAATGGAAAACCGGGAGTGACTCTGTCTTGCTTAATTAGCCAATTAAACACCTGCCTAAGACTTCCTGGTTTAGCATATTACTAAATATATAGCTTTAGAATGAAAATATTTCATTTGAAAGGATGTTGAACAATTCTCCATGATCTGTATAAAAAATTGTAAAAAAGTACTTGTGAAATATGCATTGCTTAGTACAAAAAAATCAGACTTGCAACTGGTCTTTAATAATACTCTACATATATAGTTTACAAGCTTATAAAATTATTATAAAAATAAGGTGTATATGTAAAGAAAGTTGTGGCCTGTATTGAACAACTAGCTCCATAAAACAGGAGTAAAAGAATGAACAGCTCTGGCATCTCCAGGATTTCCTAAGTCTAGAGGTACCTTAAACTGAGCATTCTAAATGGTCGCCCCAAATGGGCAATGTCTGATATTCCTTTATTAACCTCTGTTAGTTTTGACATAAAAAAATTTACTATTAATTCTCCTATTTATATTTGTGTCTCTCACTGGATATGTGTAACAGATTTTAAATATTTGTATGGACAGTTTATCATCCTGGACAAAAGTCAGGAATTTTATTTAATTATCATATAAAATATAGAAGTTTGCAGGGACTTAGTGATAGTTCTTAATTCATCATGGAAAAAAAAATGAAGTCCAAAGAGAACAATTGTGTAATAATTGTGTACACTGTTAATTATAGCTTATTTTGAGATCAAGTTAAAATATTCTGCCCTCATATCCGGGAATCTTTCCCCATCCCAGATGATCAGACTGTGTTCTGTTTCATGTTGAAGGTATCCATGTAGTTACACACCTCAATGCCTTAATGAAATTGTCCTGTAAACCTCCTAACTTCATTATCAGGTGTTCATCATTAATTCTCATTTTTTTTCCAAAATAAAAAACTGAGTCTCAGATGGAGTCATTTTCCACCCAGATAAGAAATGGCAAAAAAAAAAAAAAAGGAAAAGAAGAAATGGTAGGCTCCAAAACCTTTTCTCCCCCCACCACATGCTGCTTCCTTTCACTGACATTTCACTCTGCGATATTGAATGCTTCGGTAATGATCATCCAGCACCCACCCTGCATTTCAGAAATGCTAATAGCGACTTTAAAGAGATGTGATATCCCAAATTAGAAAATGAGCTGCTTTCCTTTTCTTGTGAATTGTCCAAATAAAGGTTCACAAGAAGAATCTTGACAAGTATAATTACAGCCTGCTCATTTTCCCCTTTATTTAATCAACAATCTCCCCAGAATATTCTGAGAAAGAATGCGGAAAGAAAGGAGCTGGACAGTATGGCTGTGCATTCAAGTGGAAGGCCAGTGTTCAGTCCATCAAGATGACCCGACAGTAAAATGTCAGTGTGGTCTTTTCTCAAGTTACTGGCATTTTACCAGCAGTTTGTGGTTTAATGGGAGAACAGTAATGTACAGTTACATATCAGAATCACAAAATGTCAGTAGATGATGTAATCATTTCTTTGAAAAAAAAGTCTTAAAAACAGGGTATGTCATGCGTAATCCAATGAAATTGTGCAACCACATCATTTGTCTTGCCATAAAGCAATTGATTTTGATTTTAGAAATTTGTATGGTGTACAAAATGAGGCAATACGTGTTGCCCATTATCTTTGAGGAACAAATTTCACATTTCAGACAAACTAACACCTGAATTATTATTCTGTCACAGTGTTTATGACCAGTGGCAGGGAAATTTCTCAGCGCTCTGACCACTCATCTGTGAAATGAGAATAACACTTTCATTTCTCTATCCTCAACTAATGCTGTGTGAAATGAGTCGAGGGCGCCTGGAGAGCATTTAGTATTTAGGGTTCTACTGAGGAAAGTGCAAGGTACCATTATTAATCATGCTTTTTGTTTTATTGTAGAGTAGAAACTAATCAATAACAGAAAGGATGAGATTTTGGTGGGCTTTTTCTGCCCTTTTATTTATTTTTTTTTAAGAGAGTGCAGGCATCTTTTATTCACTTATTCATCGTGTGACCAAAAGTCACCAAGCGCCTTGTGTCTGCCTTTTTATTGTTGTAAGAAATTTTTTACGTATGTTTGTGGGAAAATAACTGGTTTTTTCCCTCATAGGTTTTGTCTTAAGCATGTCCCCCTGTGGCCTCCACTTCATACGGAATCATTCGCTTTGTATGAGACTACTAATTCTGTCTCTATTCCAAGAAATGATAATAGATTATTTATATTTTTCATTTCGTTATTAATTCCAGCTGTGATTTTTTAGGTCGTTAATAATCTAGTCATTCTTGTCCATATTTCCAAAAATAGCTTGAAATTTACATTTTTGTATATGATAGTTACTGGGATTTGACAAAGTTTTTTAAAAATATATGTCAAGGGGCTGGAGGTACAGCTCAGTGGGCTAAGTGCTTGCCGCTAAGCACTAGGGCCCTGAGTTCGATCCCTGGTCCTGGAAAAAAAAAAATAAAAATATATGTCAAATGACAAAATCATAAAATTCAAGGCAACACACACATACACACAGAGACACAGGCAGACAGACAGACAGAGATCTTCTAGAATTCATGGAAAAAGAAAAATTCAATGCTTACTACAAATACAAAATAAATAAATCATTTTTAATTGCTAAGGTGATGTTTATTTCCTTGCTCTCCTACAGAGGAGTTTCTCTCAATAAATTCAAGCATTAGGAATAAGAAAAGTAATGCCAGGCACTATGACTTTCAAATAATCTGATAGTTTGTTATCTTCTATTTTACTGTTAAGATCAGCATCATTTAGTATAAAATCTCCAGGTCCCTATTAGAATCAGTTTTTGTTTTTAGGTTGCTTCAGGGTTTATTTGTTTTGGAATTTATCCCTCTTGAAAGTTACCCCTGATTGGGGCTGGGGATATAGCTCAGTGGAATAAGCGCTTGCCTAGCAAGCACAGGGTCCTGAGTTCAATCCCCAGTACCGCAAAAAAAAAAAAAAAAAAAGAAAGTTACCCCTGATCAATATACTTAATTGGAACAACTATGGGTTTTAGCAAATCATTTAAGAATGGATGCAAAGCAACTGAGTCACTTGTTTTGCACCAGTGATGTCACTGATGCTTTAGACTTGCTTATCAGACATGCTGTCTCTGGGAGCCTTGTCGTTGCTTGTCATTTTCAGTTTTGCTGCATGTAGTTGCTCCATTTTGGAATAACTTTTCTTTTTAATTCCTCAAATCATTGTGCTCTATGCTCAGAATTCAATTTGACTGATAATCTTCAGAGACCCCATAATTCTGGTGTTAGTGACAGTGGAAGGTGCAGTGGCTTGTGATCAGTCACTAACCCTGTTCGAACTGGAGGATCTGTGTGGCCACTTAGCTTTGAATATTGAGTATAATTTTTGGTTTAAACTATTGTGGTAATATTATCCCCTAGTTACTATAGACTGATCAGGCCTGTAATCTCCCAAATGAGTGGACAGTGAAGGCTTAAATAAATGAGACAAATGCAGTGATTTCAGGGCTCAGGGTGGTGCCAAACCTTGTATCAGAATTCTGGGACTAAGACAAAGAACTTCTCTGGGCAGCCCATATTTATTAGGTTTTAAAACAAAGGAGGAGAATACTGACAAAAATGCAGAAACCTGGGCAAGATTTGGGAATCCCTCTAAGGACTTCTCTAAGTAATAATACATTATATTAATTTAGGAGAACTATGTTATCTCCAGTAAGGCCTTCATTATATTAGTGAGAAGTTTGCAGCTATAGTATCCTTTTAGTTACTTGAAGTTGGAACTAAATGTCCTCAGCTGTAGCCTTGTCTTGTCCTTTGAGGTGTTTCAACTTCATAGGCCAATACATGCCTCAGTGGGGACCCACGTCTCATAGAGGTTCACTTACTATGAGTCTGCTGCCCATCTCTAGATAAGAGGCCTATGCTTCAGGCAACCTCACACATAAATGTGAAAAGCCTACTGGTTAATATTAAATCCTGCTCAGAACCACTTCATAATGTTTTTTTTTTTTTTCATAATGGTTTTCAACACTGAGGTAAAGGAAGAATTTAAGATTCCATTTGGTAGGGCGTTCATGAGAATTTTTGGAAGTGAAAAATCTGAGTGATAATGAGTTTAATTAGGCTTATATTATTGAGGAAGATATCCTGAGATCTGGGATATCTTAAAATATTTAGCAATTATGTCCTTAATTTTTTCCCATACTGAAAAACAAGAGGAAATATATTAGCCCATCAAGTTTACTCTGTGTCTGTTCTTCACTATTAAATGTGGTTCATTTCTTAAAGAGCTAAAATAAGTCCTCAAAAATGTCTTGTTACATCAAAAATCACACCTATTTCCTTCATAACTAACACAAAAGAGAGTAAACTTTGTAATGTTGATAAAGAAAAATTTGAGAACATTGGACTATATATAATTACTGCTTAGATCTAATTATATTCATAGTTATTTAATAATGCCTATGCTAACATTATAATTTACTAAAGATATGGAGTTAGTCAGTTTTCTGTTACTATGACAGAAACCTAAGATAAGCAAATTCTAAATAGAGAAGGCTTACTTTAGCACATTAGTTTTGGTGGCTTTACCTTATGACTGGTTTGAGTCTGTGGTGAGGAACCGCATCCTGTAGGGGAGTGTGTGGCAGAGCAAACAAGCTCACCCTGTGGCTGGGAATCAGAGGGAAAAAGAGAAACAAAATGAGGACAGATCTGGGGTCCCAAGATTCCTTTCAAGTGCGTGCCTTGAAGACTTCCCAGTAAGCTCCACTTCTGGAAGTTTCTATCTCCTTCTAATAATGTTGTTCTGAGGACCAAGTCTCCAGCATATGGGCCTTGAGGGGACATTTAAGATCCATACTACAGCAGGCATCAGCTGGTTTGAATTTTCATATTTAATGGTTTTTAACTTCAGTATTGGGCCATTACGAGAAAGTTTGGAATCTGACTTGAAAAACATTAGAATTGTGGTCTTTGTTTTTATGGATAGAAAAGAAAAAAGCACTCTGCTATGAAAAATATCATTATATTAACTAGTTATAACTAGGTCATTAAAAATTAAAGGAAGTGTTTCCAAAACTTTATAAAGACATAAGCTTGACTATTTAGAATTTTCTCATATTGAAAAAGAGAAGTTATACCTAGCAATTCATAGAGAAAATAGTGGAAAAGATGCAAGGGTTTAAAAAAGTGTAAAATAGGTATTCAAAGCTTTATCTATTAAATGATATAAAAGAGGTATTATAGTAGTAACTTGAAACAGTAAAATGAGCAGAAAAGTTTGTGCATGTCTCTTCGCTAAGTGGAGTGAGCACATAGTTTTGAAATGACAACATATATCTTGTAAAATATACATGAAGTAGATGTTTTAAAAGATTGATAATGGCTTTTGAAAACAATATTCTACTTAGTAACAATAAATAATATACTGACATAGTTAATAACAGATCAATATTGAAACTCTGAGACTGTATAATACTCAAAGCAGTCTTCCTGATCTATGGTTAGCTCTCCTATGTGAAAATTTAGGAAATGAGACCTCCTCCAATTTGTGCCTTTATCATCTTCAACATCTAGTTTATAAGACTGTATACCTTAGCGAGGGAACAAGGGATGATGATTCCAATGGACCAACTTGAAAACAGATCTCACTAATCACTAGTGCTCACATCTCATTGGCTAGAATTTGCCAGTTGACAACATTAACTTCAAGGGAGGCTGGAAAATAGTCACGCACTCTGCCCACAGGAAAAAAAGGGTTCACTGGCACTCAGTACTCCTCATCACTAGCAACAATGAATAAAATAAATAAATTTACTGCTCATTAAACATAAGTGAATACATGAATATGTGACTAAATGCATGCATGGGGGCTGGGGATATAGCTCAGTGGAATAAGCGCCTGCCTAGCAAGCGCAGGGTCCTGAGTTCGATCCCCAGTACCGCAAAAAATAAATAAATAAATAAATAAATGCATGTTTAGATGCTTGCTTTTGAAAACTTTTGCAAATCATACTTGCTTTAGATAATCATTAACTAATATCTCGAAACTGGGACTTGGTCCTTTGTGAGTAATAATATAAGTAAGTATACATTTCTTAGCTTGGACTGGTCTCTTTTTATTTGTATTTTTATCCTTATAGCTGACAAAAGAGCTTGTATTAGGAGCAGGGAAGTATTCCGCTGTGCAATTTCTTATAGTTTATATGTGCTTGTATTTTTACTTCTGTTTTTAAACTCTAATTTCTTTGCATAAGTCTCTTTTCCATTTTCCAAATTGTGTGTGTGTGTGTGTGTGTGTGTGTGTGTGTATGTGTAAACCAAATGAAATAATTCTTAAATCCACGTAGGCAATACGTTGAAGTGTTTGATCGAATCTGCCAATTCCTTCATCTGTGGTCATTAATCCTTCCCTCAAATCTACCCCCTTCAGCTCTGGAAAGACGACCATCTATATAAGGAGTAGATGGTGGTGCTAGAGTAACTCTCTTGAGACAGTAGTTGGTTTTAATTTCTTCTTCTTTTCCTTAGACAAAAATCAATGTAGAATCCTGATGTTTTTCTGAGTTTCACTGATTACCTACTACTCCCCTTAGAGTATGTACGTGTGATATTGGAGTCCACTAACTTTAATGAAGGGAAATATTGAACAGTGTCCCCTTGCCAATCAAGGAATGTGGTAAACAGATGATGAGTTTCAGAGGTATGGGAGTTTGGGTCAAATCAAACCTTTAGCTAACATAGTGTTCATTGGAAACTATTTTGTGTTTAGTCTGGCAACAGACTTGTCTCTGCTCTTCCTTAGGACGGTCTGATTAAAGTTCTGCTTCATTTGGTTTTACTCTTACTAATAAAAATTGCCGAATTATGAATAGAGTTGTGTCAAAGTTACTTTTTTTGTGCTGGGGCAAATACCAGATACTCACAAGTTAAAGGAAGAAAGGTTTATTTTAGCTCACTGTTTGTAGATGTTTTAATCCATAGTTGACTGGCTCCAAGGCCAAGAGATGTGGTTGAAGGGCATGGAAGAGGGGAAACAGTCCATGGCGGGGCCAGCATAAAAAGCAGCCCCAGGTGCCTTCTTCTCCCTTTTCATTCAATAGGCTGTAAGCCTATTGATTGGTACACTCACACCCAGAGTAGGTCTTCTGCTGTCAATAAATCTTTTCAGCCACGCTCAGAACCACAGTAATCTGATCAATGGACTAGTCTGGCTACCACATACCCATAATCCAGTATCACACATTCATGATACAGCCACCTCCCAAAAGCCCCACCTGTGAGCACATGAGGCTTTGAGGGAACATCTGGGTATAATCGATAACAAGGTGAATCTCTAATTTTTATGAACATTCTAAACAGAATGTTCTTCTCACAAGGATACTAACACTCAAAATATTTAGGGTTTTTTAAAAGAAAAATGCCTTCTTACTCATTTCAAGTTTCCTACTCTAAGCAGTTGCTTCTTCAGTGAATATTTGACTTATAGTTCTGTGCTACATAATGACATTGCTGTCAGCATCAGAACCACAGATGGGACAGTGATTAAAATGGATCTGATAGTGGTGGGCGTGGTGGTCCTCAAAGTCTGTGATTTTGTCTTCTTGGTGGTTGAACTAGGAGGTTTGCAGGTTCAAGCTCAGCCTGGGCAATTTAACAATTTAGCATGACCCTTTCTCAAAACAAAATATTTAAAAGAGCAGAAATGTAGATTAACGTGAAGCCCCAGTTTCAATCCCTAGTACTGTAAAGAAAGAAAATAAAGAGCAGTAAAATTCCTATTGCCTACTTCTATCACTATGATAACATTGTGGCAAATTGCAAGTGCTCCAGTGTGTGTGATAACGCTAATGTAGAAAGCCAGTTTAGATATGTGTAGACAACTACCATTGTGTTACAGTTGCCTACAGTATTCAGTACAGAAACATGTTGTACAGATTTGCAGCCTGTACATAATATATAGTCTAGCAAAACCACAAACTTGGTTTAACATTTTTGATGTCACTCTGATTACAGACTTAATGTCTGTAACATAAAATTGATGGACCAATGTTTGTGATACTAAAATCATGCAGAAATTCTCTTTTGTAGTTAGAGGAAGAATATCTCTTCAATGCCAGTGGCGATCAAAACATATGTTGAATGTTTAAATTTAAAAAAAAAATTAAAACTAACTACAATAAAACAAAACAAAATGAAATATTGCTGTTAGCCCCCTCAAATCCTCCCCCATCACTTTGTATAGAAAGCCCTTTCGGACCACCTCAAGGTCCAGAAGAGTCCATGTTTATAATCCCAGGGAAAAGTTACTGAAATTCCAATAAGTAATTCCAGTCTGGGGGCTGGGGGTATAGTTCAGTGGCATAAGCGCTTGCCTGGCAAGTGCAAGATCCTGAGTTTGATCCCCGGTACCGGAAAAAAAAATAAATGAATAATTCCAGTCTACCACTTCCAATGCAATCCTCATCAAGAATAAAGACAATAAGGCATATTTGTAGTTGTAGGGTGCCGGGGGGCCCTAAGTTCAGTTACGATGATGACTAACCTGAAGGAAGGCAGACCTAGGGCCAAACCAATTTTCTCAATTTATGAAGAGGGGAGTGGCTGAGGGCAGTGATTATGAGGAAGACAGGAACTATGTCAGTGCTATGTGCTAGGATAGGTAGGAGCCCTTACGTCATCTCTGTGATTTGCAGAGAGAAAGAAAGATGCAGAAAGAGTAATCTGCATCGCACAGATTGGGGCAGTATCTATTGTTTTGAAGTTGGTGTTTCACTTTTGATGTGTAGTCATCCTGTCCTGAGGTATCTAACTTCTTTCTCAAATCCCAGACTCAGCCAACAGCATGGCGTCACTTGGCCTAGCTCCACATACTACTTGGCAGCCGTGGGTGGAGCATCACCGACCTGTAGCTTTTCAAAGAGTACACATCAACACCTTAGCTAGACCCATTTGCATTGCTTAAAGCCAATAGAGGGGTTAAAGAAAGATCCTAGCCAGCTCTATACATATCAGTACAGTACACAAAAGTAGGGCCAGATGCTGTAATTTCCAGGAGAGCCACCCAGGTGGTCCTCCACAACTCTGACACATTTAGCCCATTGTTCTTGTCATTTCCTTAAGCAGCTATAGAAGTCTTTCTTGCGAGTACATGATGTCATCTTCCACCATGACAACACTGTTACTGTGTCAGGCGATTTCAGTCAAATAAAATCATTATGGTATGTCCCTATCCACTTCATTCACCTGGTCTGAAACCGGGCCACTTCTGACTCTTCCACACAGTCAAAGGGGCCATGAAAGGCAAATGTTCCAAATCAACTCAAGAGATCAAGAAAGCAAAGAGAGCACAACTGAAAATATTCGAGTGAGAACTTCCACAATTGCTTCTGAAAGTGACGAGGATAGGATTACTGTGTGGGAAATGAGAGGGACTATTCTGAAGAGGGCTACTGGCAATGTGTTTTTTGCTGTAATACATTTTTTAAATTTTAAACTTCTACCCTGTGTTTTGAGCACACCACATAATCTTAGAGTACACACAATGAGCTTCCTATAACTCTCTGTGGTACTACCCTCCCATTGAGATAAGAGGTGCTTACCAAGTTAGTAAAAACATTGCTGCCATATTGTAAAGAACTATGAAAATATTTCAAGAGCTAGATATATTTCACCTTAGTATACAATCTACATATGTATGAAAAATCATGATACCTCCTTATATGTACAATTTTATATTTTCTACATCAACTCAAAATGACTGATATAGCTTAAAATACTGACAACTAAATACTTAAACAATACTGATAACCAAAAATAACTGATATTACTTAAAAATACATTTTTACCCCTGTCCAATACATTGCTTGTTTCTTTCAACTTAGAGTTGCTGGGAATTTGGAAGAGGTGAAAATAAAAGGGATGGACTGAGTTTATTCCAACAAAATGAATGTTGTTTATCTCATAAATGCTTTTGGGTGACAATGAATCCTGATATTTAAGTATGTGTAGGCTCATGCCTGAATACAACTTTGAGAAAAAAAATTACTGAAACTCTCTGAGGAAAACCAAGTTTCTTGTGAAGAATATGTGTCTAAAGAGAAAGCCACTCTTCTTCGTCTTGACTTGTAGACATTAGTGAAACACTTCCTAAGAAATAGTTGGGATCATGTCTCATATATGAAATGAATTCATGACTCAGTGCCCAAGGGCTTGGCTTGATAAATTGCATGCACAGAAAAGTAGTAGAGAATAATTTTAATATACATATAACTGACTATTATCTTGGCCATAGAAGTCTCTCAATTCCAATCATAGAATGTCTATTTTTTACTTCTTTTCTGAAATCTATTTTTTGGTATATGGCCAAAAATAGACATTTGTTGATTATGATATCAAAGAAACGGGATAGATTTTGCCTTTAGAATCTTTAAACATTGACCATGAGTCTACAAAAAATAATAAATATAATAGTTAATTGTAGTTTTGTGCATATTAACTAGCACCAATCAAGACCCAGTCTGGACATCAAGTCCTTAGCACAAACACTTCTTGCTCTGAGCCTCTCTGTAGCTCCCACCTTTGGATCAGAATGTGCTCCTGGGCCAGGGATTTGGTGCTGTGGCACAGTACCTACCTGGCACTCATGAGGCCCTGAATTCAATTACCAGTACCAAAAAAACCCCCATAAATATGTTCTTGTTGCTTTGACCTCTCTACAGTACCCTATTCTCCTACAGACACCGACTGCATAGCTGTTTAGAATTGATCCTTCTGATAGTCCGTAGCTTATGTAACAGATGAATGAAGTCGTGGTTTTCTTCATTAAAACTTCTTGTTTGTTGCTATTTAGTGTATCTATGTTCTTCGTGAGTGAGTAACAAATTACTTTATTCTTCTTTGTGTTACCCACAGAAGAGCAATAAAACATAAGAATCCTGCGTTATATTATTTAGTTAATTAATAATATCTTTGGCATTCTTTTGTTCTTCTTCTGCTCTCTCCCCATACAAAAGCCCTGATCTGTTTGGTTAGCTTGAGACCCTTGAGTACATCAGATGTCATGAGGCGCTGCAGCAAGGTGGGATGATGTTGATGGTGAGCATCTCACTAATATTAACTAACGTATCAATTTGTAAGATATTTAAGTAATCTCATTGATTAAAAGGACAAACAATAGGATACAAGCAACAAGTGTAGTGAGACAAATGTGGAGAATAACTACATTTTAATGCTACTTTACCTGTTAACAGCTGCTTATTGTTATAAGGTAAGAGACAAGGTGCCACTGAGTTATAAAATTCTGCATTATAGCACACACAAATAATCTAGCCTCTAGTCTCTGTAGAGCTGTGTGAATTGGAGCATTATCTCTCTTATCTGTGGAGCTTCTCTAAGCTGAATTTCCCCGTCTGTGAAATACCAAGGTAGAACTAAAGTAGATGAACCTTAACTTTCCTGGTTTTAGATGTAAATATAGGCACAGTTCAAAAAGATTGAAAGCATAAGGCATGAAAAAAGGCAGCATCATTTAAAAGAAAAAGAAAATACACAGTACTGTCTCATCTCACAGATTCTTTCTAGTGGTTTATTTTAATTTTTAAATGACATGATAATTGTATATATTTTTAATAAAGTGATACCTGAAGTTGCGTGGCTAGTAAGAGAATGAGTCAAAGCATATGTGTGGTAAAAGCTACACCGAGAATTTCCAAGAGCAGTTGCACCCTAAAAATATAGATCTGACTTTACCACTCACTGTCAGATCTGGCCTACTTTTAAAATTTCTGTTCAAACATTTAATATACTGGCCAGAATGAAATATCAGGAGTCTTGCCTACACATACCCTAAATCACCCTTCTTTAACTCACTAACAGCTTCATTTTTTAAATAGGAGCAGAACTGAACTGAGTGAAAGGACATTATCTTGGATTTTCTGATGATTTACTTTGGAAATCTCTGGAATGTTAATTGTTCAACAAACTGGGCAGAAATAACATCTTTGCAGTCTTGAGTGTTCCCATCCCCGATATTCAGGTCATCTTGTATTTTCTTCATTAAAGTTTACAATTTTCTCCGCATACCATTCTCCATGTTGTGTTAACAGTTATCTCTGATAATACCAATTCATGGTTATTGTGAATGCTGTATTTTAAACTTTATTTCTTACTGGTACTGCACTATTATTAGATTTTTAATTTTATCTAGTGTGTATTCTCCTTACCTTTCGCTTTTATAGTAATTCTGTTTTTCTTTTAATTCTTTTGTATTCTCCTGAGAATCTTGTAAGTAATAAGATAATGAAATGTTTACCTTTTTAATAACGTGTATCTTGTCTTTATTTTTTAATCTAATTTACTGAATTTATCCTCTAATCAAAATTGGCTATCAATGAAGAAGTGTCAATAATTACTGCATTTCTTTGTTCTAAAATGAAGATGTGAGCTATACTACAGGGAAGCTCACCTTTTTCTATCGTTTCTTTCTTTTCTCTCTCTATGTTCTTCTAACAAGCAGCAAATGAGATCTGTCACTGAAAGAGGACTGAGTTAATTTGCTTCTTTAGAAGCAATCACATTTTCCTGGGAACTTCCCAGGAATATTCTATGTTTATTTTTTCCACATTTAAGTGATAACTTTATACAGGCATGTTTTTATGAGCATGTCCTAAATTATGCATAATACAGTAATATACCATTAGGTAAAAGGAAAGTTGACATTTTGTAGAAAGTGAACCCATGATGTTGTCAGGGAGCTATTTTTATAGTCGTCATCACGTTCCTTTTCTTGCCCCTGTCAATGTACCTGAAGTTAATGGCTTCTTTTCCCTCTACTGTTTTTTCCTAATTGGAGAAGTCTAAAAAAATGTGTCACAGAAATTCTCACAATTAGGTGCACAATGAGAGTAAATAAAAGCTAATTGGAAGTAGGGAGTGTCTCTCTTAGATAATAAGAGTATATTGTAAGTTCAAATTTTAGAGATAGTCTGTTAACATGGGGGCTTAGTTCATGTTTCCAAGTCTTTGGCTGTTCTGGGCAATTGAGTTTCCCAGAAAAGCAGCATGTTGATGGGTTAACCTACACCTGCATTAGGAGGAACACCTCTGCACCTCAGAACAGCAACCTGGGTGACAAATTCCCTTTCCCTACAGGATGGCTCATTGTGAGTGGAGCTGAAAAGACCGCAACATGTACCACACTGCAACAACTAAACCACCACTATCTGACATTTTTATTTGGAATGGGTTTAAGTGTCTTTTTTGGTTTGATATTCATGCCTGAATGTCGTTAAGGAGTCTTTATTTAATTCACTATATCTATTTACGAATCAAGAGGCCTAACTATGATATCATCTAAGACTGTATTAACCACTTCTTGAGTACTGGTTCCACCTGTGTTAATCATTATAGTGCATATTTAGTCAATACTTTCCTTTTGGTGTTACCTATTCCCCTGTAAACTGGCTGGACACTAACTGTCACTTTGACTAATGGCTTTGCTTGTTCTGGGATTTGGAGTAAACATCAGAAGCTACAGCCTTTGGAACTCTTCTGTGCACTGGCTTTCTTGATAACCCCAAGAAAATTTTTAGTCTACTAACCAGGATAAATGTCAGTGAAAATTAAAAACAGAACCCACATTCTTATGAAGCTGTATTACAAAAAATACAGCCTT
This sequence comes from Dinomys branickii, assembly GCA_004027595.1. Lineage (NCBI taxonomy): Eukaryota > Metazoa > Chordata > Mammalia > Rodentia > Dinomyidae > Dinomys > Dinomys branickii. The sequence goes on from PVLD010005216.1 coordinate 83,163, forward strand.
GAACAAGACTGGCACTTTTTGCTGAACAGAATATGGAGCAGCTTTCAAATCTGTCACTAATAGAAAATAAATGTTCTGAAATCAATAAGAGATAACAAGTTCTTTGAAGGCTATTAAATGGTGTGTTAGCAAATTGGTTCCAGATATAGTTACTGCTCAAAGACATTTGGTAGTTGAGATATGTATTCAAATTATGATACTTAGAAAAGGAGTGGTAATAAATGTCAATCTATCTAACTGGTTAACTAAATGTTAAGTCTGCAACATTTACGCCCCTCACATCAAATTTACCATTTTTTATAAAACAAAATCTACAGTACCAAAAACCTTCCAAAGTCCTAGGACACAGCACATTAGTAGTGTATATTGATTGCTTCCCACTGTTTAATTGTCCTTCCACTTCTGCCATGTCTTACCTATCTCAGTACTAAAGATTACTTCTCACTTGATGCTTCGACGTGGTTCCACATTTGCTTTGTTTTTCTCACTCTTGAGGCTATTTACTCCAAACAACACTGACTGTGTTTATTAATCTGTGAAAGTACAACCTTGAGTCAACTGGCAGATTTGACCTTTCTACTGATTCATATGCTTTTGTTTAGTCCTAAAACAAATAACAGCTGGTTATTTACATGCTAATCCATGTAATTCTATGCTTTCACTGATAAGGCTGCCTGGCATACACTCATAATTCAGTAATTAAATCCCAGGATTTCATAAAATGTAATATTTTGCAATTGTGAGGGGAAAGCATATTTCTAGAAAGTTTAGTGGAGTAATGTCACAGGTTTTATTTTGTATTTTAGGTCACAACGCTGGTCAACACAAGCAACAAAGGCCCATCTGGTAAAAAGAAAGGGAGGTCAAAGAAAGCCCATGTCCTGGCTGCTTCTGTGGAGCAAGCCACTCAGAACTTCCTGGAAAAGGGTGAACAGATCGCTAAGGAGAGTCAAGACCTCAAAGAAGAGCTGGTGGCTGCTGTGGAGGACGTGCGCAGACAAGGTAGGCAGCAGCGTGCTCATCAGGAAGGGTGTGTGAACGGTGGATTTTTCTTTCTTGGGCTTCGTAGATACTCAGAGTATTAGTTTTCTTGTTTCCCTCTTTATCCACCTCTGTCATTTTTAAAGGGGGTTGAAATTAGGGGCTTACATAGAGATCCCTTTTTGTTGGTGCAGTATAGCAGAGCTACAAATATTCACATTTTCTGTCCCTTCAAAATGTTTAAATTGTTGACTTTTGGTAGATGCATACAGACTTCTGTGTCAAATCAGGTGATGGAATGGAAAGAGCTTGTAATTAGAGTCACTAGTAAATCAGGATTTTAAGGATGAGGGGGGAGAAGAACATAAAGTAATGTAAGCAAATTACTGTCCCTATATTTCTTAAATGTATATTTGCTGTCCTCAGCTTTTCTCACATACCTATCTAGCTAGCTAACTAGCTAGCTTTCATGCTATTCATTTAACACTTAAAATCTTTTATTTGCAGGAAAATAATCATATGTAAAGTTTACTATTGCAAATATTTTTTATATAATTCAATAGTCAAATATATTCCTGTCATCTTACCCTTTCATTTTACAAAGATGAAATTCTGTTTCCATTAAATAATTCCCCATAACCATCTCTCTTTATTTCTTGGAAACCAAAACTCACTTTCTTTTCTTAAAACTTTATTCCTGACAGAAGTTGAATCCTATGATAGTAGTCTTTTTATGTCTGGCTTATTCCACTTAATGTAAAGTAATTAAGGTCCATATATGTTGTAACATGCATCAAAATTTCTTTTCACGACCAAATAATATTCCACTGAGTTTGTGTACCACAATTTATTTATTCATTCCTCCATCCATGGACCCTTGGGTTGATTCTACTATTCTGCTGTGAACATCGTTGTGCAAATATCTCTTTGATTCCTTTTAAATTTTGAGTATATATCCAAAAGGAGTAATGCTGGACCATATGGTAATTACATTTTAAATTTTTGGGGAGCCATCATGCTGATTTTCATGGTGATTGCACAATTAATACACCTCTTATTGGTTCACAGGGCTTCCAAATTTTCTCCCTGTTTTGCCAGTACTTGTTTTGTTTGCCTATTTTTTTATAGTACTCACCGTAACTTATGCTAGATGATACCCCTTGTGGGTTTAATTTGTATTTCTCTAACAATCAGTTATCCTTATCATCAGTTCAAACTCTTCTTAGCTATTTATATATTATCTGTAGATTGGCCTATTCAGGTCCCTTGATTATTTTTTAAAAACTTTTTTTGTTTTGTTTTGTTTTGATCGTTGAGTTATAGGAGTTCTTTATGTTAACACTTTATTGAATACTAATTGCATATATTTTCTCTATTCTGAAAGTTCTTTTTTTACTCTTGTGTCCTTTGACACAGAATTTTAAATTGCTTCTGATGCAGCATCTTTAGTTCCATGTTTTAGAACTCTGAAATCAGAGTGGACACAGAAGCGTGAGCCTGGCGTCCTTTTTGCATTTCTTATCTCAGTGGATATTGTGCCAATCTGTTTAGAAATACTGATGTCTTTCTTGTTACTTTCCTGGCCTTTCAAATACAGCCTATTATAAAATCCCACAGATTTTAGATTTCTAAATATCAGTTTAAAGGATCATTTTCTACCACATTTATTCAAAAGCATCATATTTTTACCTGCCCCAGCACCTTTCCATATCCAGTTCCCTTCTAAGCAGGGTAACTCACTGGGCACATCCCAGCTCAAAGAACAGCTTCTTGGGGGAATTTTCTGACATTCCTGTCATAGAACTCCATTCATTAATATAGAAGAGGATATTCAGATATTATGGCAACAACATTTGGAAATAGTAATCTGTTAGAAAGTGCTTTTCTTAGCACCCAAGAGACAGAGACAGTGAGAGAGGTGGCTTTTATCATAAACTAACTGTATCTATACTAATTGAATCTATATTAGCTTCCTCAATTAAGACTGAACTTCAGTAGGTAACAGCTGTATGTCTATGCACAGCATTTTACTCCTGAAGCAACTAGCATGGTGCTCCAGCCTATGGAAGGTGACATTCAGAAAGAAAGCTTTGTTTGGAAATCACCAGAGCCTTAGAATCTTAGGCAAGACGCTAATCTCACTTTGATCAGAAAACAGATAATTTAATATAAATCATTTAAACGCTTTCAGTGTCAGTCTCTCCATTTTCCAAATATACATGATTGCTGTATTTTCACAGTAGAATTTTTACTAAGTGAGGTCACTAGGATTTTTAAAGACTTAAAAGAAACACAGATGTCACTGTAGATTTCTTAGTCATAATTTATTAAATTAATCAATGTCTTTTGGCAATAGCTGTCCTTCCTATCAGTGAGCACTCCTCAGAGCTGTCAAACAGGGTGCTCGAAAGCTGAAACACCATCTATAGCTTTTCCTGCAGAGAACTGTATGTCTCACTGTGGCTCAGATTTGGTGGAGGTGTGAGTGGTCCAAGCCATCCGTGAGTGGATGGTTGTGGAGCTCTGAATCATACAGTCAAGTTTCTGGAAAATGAGGAATGCAAAGGAGTTTTCTAGTGCTGTTTTTATATTGAATCTCTGAGCCAAGGGAAGCTTGGAATAGAAAATCCCAAAGTGTTTTTGATGTTTACCACCAACATCTTCCTGGGCTACAAACTCTTTGCAGCATGCACTAATCTTAGTAGTTCTCAGCCTTTAGTGAATTTGGAATGAGAAGCTTTACAATTTTGATGTTAAGGTCTCACCCTATCAGTTAAATTAGTAAAAACCAGGCTCGAATGTTTGAAGCTACCCTCGTAATGCTGTGTGCGGTCTGACCAGAAATGGAATAGTCCTCCTTTTTTTTTTTTTTTTTGCTTCAATTCCACATGCGTGGTTGATCAATACTTGTTAGTTGGGAAAGAGTTCACAGGAGGCATATGCTGATAATCTTATTCAAGGTTTATGAACTTACAGCTTACTTAGAGGTAAGTAGATAAGACATACATAGGAAAACTATGATACTTTATATTAAAATATTATGGATGGACATGTCCTATGCCAAATAATATGTCACCAAGCCTGATATACTCTAGCCATTTTGGAAATATGTAAGTATATGTTAGTCTCAATTTATAGGACAGTTAGGTACTTCCAGAGTTACAGAAAAAGGTGTGTGGCTGGAATTAATCTAGAAGGAAGTGTTGTTTAAAGTGAACGTGAATTAAAATTTGTAAAGAATAGCAGAGTAAGCGCTTCAAGCCATCGTCAGAGGCAGAGGGAGAATGACGTTGACAGTGGAGGGTGGATAGAGAAGCCCCAATCTGGTGAGGGCTTTCATATTCAGATGCAATTAGACAGATGAGGAGATGAGGGAAAGGGAAAGCTCAGGAACTAGGCTGAGCACAGACATAGGAAAGAAGACAAGAAAGGCAAGAGGGCCAGGGAGGAAAAAGAAGCTGCTGTCTGCTTATTACCGATTTAAATGATAGTTCCAAAGATTAGTACAGCAACCTTATGAAAAGTCAACTGACTCAGAGAAAGACTGAAACCAGACACAGTGCCCAAATATGATTACAATAGCAAAGGAGACAAAACACAGCGCTGGGTTTAAGAAGCCAGGATTGGGCTGCTGGCAATGAGAACTGGAGCAAGAAATTAAATGTTAACAGTATTAAGACAACAGCAAGAAAAAAAAGAGTAAGATATTTTCCAGCATATTAGAGAGAAGAGGCAAGACTCTGCATTTCTTCTGCTTTTGGACAGACGTAACAGGGATGGGGAGACTCAGGAGGGGGCGAGCTGGGGAGAGAAGGCCAGCGTGATGTTTAACAATGATGGATGTGAAACACTGCTGAACAGATGGTAATGCTATGGGACCAGAACTCTGATGAAATAGAGAAATTTAGGAGTGTTTGAGGTTGATAAATGAAGCTCTTAGAGACAAAGTTTCCATTACATATGTGCCAATAGATAAGAGTAAAGGGATGAAGGTACAGTTTTGAAAGAAAGGGTAAATTAAGATGAAATTAGAATAGAAATAAATTAAAGGGGAAAGTGTGTCCTGAAATGTGACAGAAAATGTCTTAGTTACTATTCTCATTGCTGAGACAAAATACTTGACACCCAAAGTTAAAGGTAGAGATGTTTACTTAGCTCACAGTTTGTAGAGGTGTCAGTTCGTAATCCACTGGCTCCAAGGCAGGGTGGCACACGGCAGAGGGACAACAGTTTATGGTAGCTAGGGTGGCGGGAGACAGCAAAAGCAACAAGAAAGGGAGATATAAGTCTTTCTCTGTTCCTTATATTGTATCTATTCTGCTGGGATTGGGGTGGTACCAATTCAGTCAGTGGACTGATCCAGCAATCACCACCCTTAATCCCAGCACCCTTAATCCCAGCATTGCCATATGAATCAGTCACACACTGTAGATTTAGCCACCTCTGCAAAAAAAACCTATGTAAGGCTTTGAGGGGACATCTATACATAAACCATAGGAGAGAACAAAGACAGGACAGAATCCTGAAATCCAAGGAATGGAGACATTTTGTAAGGAGACAGTGATCAGACTAGACTGTAGAATATTGTAGTCATGTTAAAGTCTTCTGAGATTGTGGAGGATGAGCAATGAAGGCACACTTTAGGTTTTTCTGGAAGAGTGTCATCAAGTATATTTAAAAATTCATTGGCAGGAAGCTACAAGGCAATTGTTTAGAAGATATGGTGAGGTAATTGTATCTTGGAAATATAACTCAACCCTCCTTTAGTCATTGTTGTGCTACTTACCACTCATATTTCTCTTTGCTGCTGTAGAAAATCTGATACTCACCTAAGAGTCTATCTGGTATTATGATGTGCATTTCTGGAGCTTGGCACAATGCCTGATAGCTAGCACTTAATACATGCTTCAGAAGATTGGCACAGAATGGAAGGAGAGGAATAGAAGAGTGCTAGAGAAACGTTCAGAATAGACAGTCTATTTGATTCCATATGGTTCTCAACCTGCACTATGAGTACAGAGAATGTGTGAAGGGAGGAAGCCACAACTGTAGATATACAGGGAAAATTCTCAGGTTGAACAAAGTGGTATAGAAAACCAGTAGAGAGGGGAGATACACTCAGCAGTGTCTCACAGAAAAAAAGTGAGGGACAAGGCAGATTGAAATAACCTCACTTTGAAGGAAGATTGAGGTGATTTTAATGGACTATGGATATGTGATACTTGCCCACACTTGGAGATGTTTTATGCATTTTTGTACATTACTGGCATCTCTGTAGGTCTCCCATGCATTTTTAAGGGATTTTATTTATTGAGAACAACTATTATTCCTTTTTGTATGTAGCTGAAAAACTAATTTATGACACGTTTGTCTAAGAATGTTGTTTTATTTAGTCTGTTTATTTGGCGTATAACAGCATCTGCTAAAAAGGGAGGCTCGCATAGTATAACTGGGAAGCTCTTTAGATTTGAGGTCTATGCACTGTGCTTTGCAGAGTAAAAGACACTGCTCTTCACGTTTGTTCTGTGGGCAGATCTATTTAATGGCTAGACACTGCTATGGGTCCTTTACCATAGGGCTTATAGTACATTCTTGGAGCTTCTTTCCTCCCCTCCCATTATCATATCTCCATACCCTGTTAAGCCACGGACCAGTTACATGGATTTCCTACCTTCAGCTGACCATTCCGCTTTCTCTAACTGCCCACTGTCTGTACAGTGACAAATCCAAACAATGACAACACAGCCAAGCCATGAAGATGTGTCTATTGAATGTGTGGAATGAGTTGTACATTGCTACCACCCAACTTTAGCAGAGATCTCATGGCCCAACCTGACAAAAGCTGCCAATAAAAATGGTGGTTTCTTCCCAGAAACATTTCCTAAGTCATAGTGATGACGAAGCTCTAGCGGCATATTCAGGGTTTTCTTTGTCCGGTGTGACTAACCTACAATGTGAATTGATGGGTTGACATCAAGAAGTTCTATTTTTTTTTATTTTTAACCAATCAGAAACTAGTGACCCATGAGTTGAGTCAAAAAAAAGCAGGACCTAGAGTAACAGAGAAAAAGGGAATGGCGTCTTTTGCATCTTGGAGAAGAGGTAAAATTTGCTTCCTGATAACCTGGGTGCTCTCTCCATCTTCACCCTGTTTGGTGAATGGAAGAAACTGGTCTAGGAGAAACTCCAGTTGATATCAATCCTGTGAATCCCCAGTGCAGAGCTCTTTACTTGACCAAGAAGTTCTTGTGGTCACACGGTTGTGTCCCTCCTCTTCCAGCTGTGCTACAAACATGGGAAGCAGCACTGTAAAGGAAGGGTAGAAGGGAGTACTGTTCTCCTTCAGCCCTTCCACAGGGGTCAGCATCTCTAAGGAGAGCTGCAAGTATCACCAGGATATTGCTCCTCCTCTGTGTGTCTTTTTTCTTATGTGCCTTGCTTTGTGACTCTGTGCTTCTTACTCTGATGTTGATGGTGTCTGCCAGAGACAATGGGCTTCATCTCCTGTGCGGTGACTCTTCTGTGCTATGTACCAGACTGCCCTGCGTGGATGGCACATAGTCATGTTCTCGTGGGAGCTCCTGTGGGTCATGAGGTGAGATTTCACTTCCTCTAGATTTAGGGATACAGGTATCCCCAAAAGCAAATCTTAGGTAAAGGAAGGAAAGAGTGCTTCCTCTCCATGACTCTCGACTTTACTGCGTGTAGGTTCATTAGCTACTTTTCCAATTATACTATTTAAATGTAGTCATCCCTGGATAACTATAAGTGATTGGTTCCATGACTCTATGTCAAAATCCACAGATGCTTAAGTTCCTTGTATGAACTAGTGTACTATTTGCGTGTAACCTATACATATTCTAATATATCTTATAAATAATTTGTAGATTATTTTTAATACCTAATAAAATGTAAATGCTATGTAAATTTAATTATTCTGTATTTTAGGGAATGAGAAGAAAAAAGATTGTATGCTCAGTACAGATGGAATTTTTAAAAAAATCACAATTGTTTGAATCTGTGGCTGCAGAAAACATAAACATGAAGCGACAATGTTAATATTATAAAGTGCTTATGTACAAGTCAGGGGCAAACCTGAATGAGGCATGGTGGGCATCTCTTACTTGGTCTGGAAGTGCAGCAGAGCTTGGCTTTTGTGAAAGTCTGCTATGGTATATACTACTATTCACTGTCCCTCCTAGGACAACCTCTTCCTTACAGAAACTCTTTTATAGGGGTTTCTCAGAGTGAAGCTCACAGACCACTGTGTTCAGAATCCTTGAGGTGAGGACAGACAATCTCCATAAAACTTAAATTCATAGATTTAACCAAAATCTCAGAGTCAGTATATTTGGAATGATCCTGGGAATCTTCACTGCTTTTTTTAAAGCTTAAGTTATTATTTTTAAGAGTAAGGTTGCACACATTGATTAACTCATGATACTGAATCACTGTAAAATCTACACTGTATTTTTAAACTTTCTAACCAAGTTATATGTAAATATAGTATCTGAAGTAGATACTTTTGCTTCCAAAGTTTGACAATGATTAATAACCTAAATTTAATACAGTGGTCCCTCAGTTCATGAATGCTTTAGTTTGCAAATTATTTGCAAAACTTATCCCACACAATCAGCAATGTGGCGGTCTTTTCCAAATTGTAGAACAAATTGAGTTCAGGAACTAAGTTACCACTGCAGTCTTTATAAATGACATCCTTAGTGTTGTCTTTTTTCCATTGGAAAGGATGCTGTCAGGGTGGGGCTTGCAGCTCAGGGTAGCGTGCATGCTTAGCATATGTGAGGTTTTGGGTTCAGTCTCCCAAACCAAAGGAAAAGAAAAGAGAAAGGAAGGGGAAGGAAAGACAGTAAGGAGGGCATAAAAAAAGAAAATAGAGGAAGAATGGATGCTGTGCAGAAATGAAACTATTTTTCAGAAATGAAAAACATACAAAATAGTGACAAACCTAGAGATACTTGCAGTAATGACAAGATAAATTTTGTTGTGAACAAGAAAATATGATGAATGTTAAAATACCATAAACCTTATGATTCATTGTGCTACAAATTTTAACGCCTGGCAGTAGTTTTAACAGTTGTGGATTTTGTTAAGTAGAACACATTTGTATGCCAAAGTGTTTATCAGTTGAGGGCCCAGGCTTATCTCCGGCTAACAAAGAGGTCTTGTGGCGAAAGCCTGTGTGATAAAAGCAGATTCTTCTTTTACCTAACCCCGCTGTCTGGAGCTGCTGGCCTCTGAAAATGCTATAATTTTTCTGCAAGAATAATAACAACAATTGCTCCTTTTCATTGATTGCCACTCCATTTGTAAGATACTTTGCATTTATTTGCTAGAAATCATTTTGTGAACCATTTGAAAACTATTATCCACATTTGACAATCCATATTCGTGGTATGACACTGATGCTGAACGATGGCCACATACATTAACTGACTAAATAACCCAGCGAATTTTCATGAGAATTTGCTATGCACGGGCGCCAGTTTGGTGGCTGAAAATATAAGGAAAACCCTTTTTCTGCCTCTAGGAGTGTGTTACACTCTGAGATGAGACAGGCACATAAGTAAAAATGTAAGCTAATGTTTTCAGTCCAAAGAAGTACAATTTGAAAGTGAAACAAACAAAAATATGATACACAAAATAGAAAATTGATATGTTGAACTTAATGTTAAAGTTAAAAACTTTTATTCTGTGAAAGAACATGCCTAGAAATTTGAGGCAAATCATAGGCTGTGAGCAAATATTTGTAAATTACATATCTGATGCAGAGTTTGTATCCAGCAATACACAAAATATTCTTAAAATTCAGCAAAAAGATAATGAACAACCTAATTTAAAAAAAAAGAACTGGATGCTGGACCTACAGACACCTCATTACACATGGCAAGTACAGATGGCAAATAAACATATGGAAAACATTATCAACATATGTGAGTGGGGAAAGGCAAATTAACAGCAATAAGATTTCACTGTATATCTACTAGGATCACTAAAATCTCTACAACTGATGATTCCAAATGTGGCCAGATGCAGCACTTGAAGGATTTTCACTCATTTAATTGCAAGGTCATGTAGTCATTTTGGAAAGCAAATGAGAAGTTTTTTTTTTTCTGGTTTTTATAAAATTGACCATGAAATTACTGTACAACTCTCTGATCACAACCTTTTATATTTATATCCTGATTCAAAAGCTTCTAGTTATATGACTTTACCTAATTGTGTTCCATATTTTAAAATAAAATTTTTTTAAGTTTTAAGATGATTTTGGACCTTAGTTTTTCTTACTTTTGAAAGAAATGAAAGACAGTAAATTATTTATTTTTCAACTTTTATGGCACAAGTCTCAATCTGTGAATCAATATTTACAGTTTATTAACTGAACTGAGCATAGCTGTAAAAACAAAACAATACAATGTTCTATTAATATGTTCAGAAAAATTAGCATGAACAAATATAAATACTGAACAATTCTTGCTCTCCAACTGACTCAAAACAAGTCTGTATTTTATATCTGTGTGAATGAAGTTCAGAAATCTAGTTTAGAGATTGTGGGAGACTATAAAATAACATTTTTTAATATCTAAATTTGTCAGTGTAAAATGGTCCTTGCCTTTCACAGGAAAAAAATATACATATTTACAAATATACACAGGATACAAGAAAGATATACAGGAGAGAAGGAAAGAGAGAGAGAGATCTTCATCAAAAATATGAAAATCAAGGCCAGACACAGGTGTGGAGCCAGGAATGCGATTCATGCACATACACTTTAGAACCCAAACATCTGTGCAGACCTATCCAGGTGAGGGCACATCCGCAGCAGTGCGGATGGAAGGAGGGGAGTGGATTTACTGTAGACTCAGGTTCCAATTCCAAGGCTACAGTTTTCAAGGTGCCTGCGCTGTGTGACTGTCGCAAGTTACCATTTGTGTTCCAGTGTTTTCATGATGTCAGTGGGGCTACTCATAAGTGCACTTTTAGGAGCCATGGCGAAGAGCAGGGGATGGGACGCATACAAAAGAGTTACAGAGGCAGAGCACGCGGCACACATGGCTGTCTCAAAACACCCCGGTGCCGTTGCTTTTTTTTGCTACTATCAAGGCCATCATTCTTACTACAACTGGGAAACACATGTGATCTAATAAATCATTTGTGAAGCGTATGACAATAGGATGTTTCTAATTAAAATTGGAATAATGCTGGCATATCACTATTTTACTTCCATTTTATTTGTAATTTCTTTTTTAAAATAAAATTTGTTAGCCCAAACATGATTCTAACCATACATGAGAAAAAATATTCTGCATTACCACAAAAGATGAAGAAATGTGGTTATCAAGCACTTCCTCCTTAATAGCTAAGTCTGTAATTCAATCAAACAATGCATTTGACATGAACATCTTGAGTAACAACAGGATACAATTTCCAAGATGAAGCTAATTCACTGATCCTTGCCTAATTATGATACATGTCAGTGACTTGATGCAAACCAGCACTCTTCATGTTCCGGGCCCTTCTAAAACTGAAACTCAGTAACCAGGCTTCTAAACAGGGCTTGGCTTTCAAAAAGTTAATAAATGGGCAGGGCAAAAGGCTCATAAAGCCATACAGACTTTTGCTAAGTAGATGGTAATAAAAAATTCCCAAGGGACCAGCCCTCTGGAGTGGAGTATAGGCAATATGGAAAAAAAATCAGAACTTGCAATAAATTATGGAAATAGCCCCACACCCTTGCAACATGAAGCAGATGTCTTACTCTTTCAGAGTGGATAATGGACTTTCAGATACAACAGGAAATAGGCAGACAGGAGAGGCTGAGGTAAATTCCCTCTTTTTGAAGAGAGTCAGAATTCCTGACAGCGAGCACCTGTCGTATGTTCCTCCAATTGAAGAGGACAAAAAGTCCCTTCGAAAGACTGTTTTCTCCACTGCAGCCCTTGGATCTTTCCTGCGCCATGTTTTGGAGGACTCTGTGTGAGCATCTCAATCTCATATTTTCCATTTCTTCCTTTCTGCTGGAACCACTCAAACAGCGTGCAAACCCGTTATATGTGAAAACAGAAAAACTTACCTAATCACAGCCACTCTCCCATGCACCATTTTTCTACCACTTTTAGGCAAAGCTTCTTAAAGAGTAAGTCATGCTCACTTCCTCAATCCCCTTACTCCAGAGTCACGTTGTTTCTTTTTAATGTGCAATATAATTCATATTAAACAACATGAAGAGTAACAAGAATTCAAGTATCAGTTCCTTCTGCTTAAGAAATAAAATGTAGTGAATGCTTCCCTCCTCCTCAGAGTCTGTATTTCCTTCCTTCCCTATTCCCACTGCCCAGGGATCACCAGAGAACCACAGTTCTGAATTTCAGTCCTTATTTCCTATGCATTTGCAAACAGCAGAGTTGAAAGAGTTTTATAGACAATACCTGTGGCTGCAGAACTATCATCCGCATCTGGCATTACCATGCCATTCCTCTCTCAGAAGCTCATTTCCCAGTTTTAAAAGTAAATTTGTTACGTAAGAATGATGGTCACTTTTGCAGCCATTCCATTCTGGTTCTCAAGCTCACTTCCATGGAAGCTGCTTAGGGCTGAGTCACTGGGTTCAGCTGTTAGTCCAATGTAGACCTGTTTTGTTCTATATGTTTTGTTCAAATTCTCAGCAGTTTCCCTGCAGGTGACGCCATGCTGCCTCCTTGGGCCATCCTCATTTTTGCCTCTCTCAGCTTCTGATACACTTCCTTGTCCTCCTGCCTCTATCTGGCACCACATCTCTTGAAATTATAAATAGTAGAGTCCCCCAGAGTACAGGCCTGGGCTTTCTTTTCTTTTCTATCAATTGCATCACGAGTAAGTCAGTGGGGATGAACAGCTATGGCACGCATGTTATGATGTTTCTTTTAAAACAAAAGATGTTAATATAGGTGTTATTTTTTCTAAACTAAAACTTTGATGTTGAGGTTTAACAGTGTTGGTACTTTGCAATAAATAAGTGGGCTTGGGGTAGCTGTTTGGCACTGCTTCTCTAAGAGCTTTGCTGTGACTGCTGTAAGTCAATGATTCCAAAACTTTGCTTTATGACTCTTGGCTGTGGACGTATTTATCAGTACTGCACAAGGACACCCTTCTCATTTTCCCCACTTCAGGAAAGGGACTAAAACCCCAGTACCTTAAGGCAATAAAATGAAACTTAGACTTCATTTTTCCTTTGCAGCTTTCTGTTTTGCTAAACCTCTAAAACACATTATGGTGCTTGTGATGTTTTTAGAAACATTGCTTCTTGGTGGTGAATTTATGTTCAAAAAACCTTTAGCCTATGAAGTGCATGGTGTGGTAGAGTAGGTTCCAAAGAGGAAACTCCACTGTGCTTTTCCAAATGTGTTTCTTGGGGACAATGGAATCTCCACTTTGCTAAAAGCTACATATACAACATGTGCAAATTAGACATTATGTGTTATAATTCCTATTTGTTAGATAATAATGCCCATCTTTGTCTAAACAAAAAAATTTAAGAATCAGATAAATACCAGAAAAAATCAAGATAGCATGATGCATTTTTCAAATTGAATGTAAAAACTCAATTGCTTAGGGAGGCTTGATTTTTTTTTCCTTTGTGAAATTTGAACATGAACTGAAGAGCTGTATACAATATTTTGAGTAAATGTGTAGCTAAGTTTTTGATTTTTTGAAGAAAGCTGTTTTAGTTTCTGTTTTATCATTGCAGCATGTATCATAAAGATTTCATGAACTCGGCGTGACTTACTTGAAGTTGTAAATTTAAAAACACATTTCTTACAACCCAAGGGTAGTTTAAATTTGGTGTAGCTGTTAAGCCAATCTGGCCCTTTGTTTTGAATTTCTAAAAGTATTTGTCGGTATGTAAGTCAATACGTACTGTTGCAAGAATGTTTTTCAATTTTCTTGTCATTGCTTTTTGTATTTTTATGCTCCCATTGATAAATGAAATTTGATTGTCTTCTTAAAGCATAAACATATTTAATAGCATTGCCTTTTAAAAAGCCCTTCAGATGAGCACTGTATTTGAATGGGTTGTAATTTGTTGCTCTGTACAATAATTATATTCTAGTTCCCTAATGTGCATTCATATGGGAGTATTTAAGGGCTGAAAGTTCAAAAGTATGAGATATTTACATTCATTAAACAAGATCTTTCATATAGGCAAAAAGGAAAGGTATTAATTGGTTTGCTTCCAATTGCAGGGTTTATGAACTTACTGCCTTGGTAATTTCTTAAATATCACAATTAAAAATATGGACCTATTCCTCTATAAGGATTTGTTGAAATGGTAGCAGTCATTTGTAATGGTTATATAGTAAATTTAAAATATGGTCTTTAATATAAATGTGACTATTAGAGCTAATATTTCTCCTTTTCAAGCCAAAAGCTCTGAATAACAAGGGATTGTTTTTCTTGGTGTAATAATCTCCAGAGAGCCTCAGCGTATTTTGTTTGTTTTCTTCTACAGAAGCAGAGCAGGATGGCTTCAGCTATGTTTCTCTGAACAAGCTTGGATTTATCTCTGGTTTCAGTTTCCTACTTAGGAAATTAAATCTTTGGATTAGATGTTATCTAATATCTCTTTATGTGTTTTTGCTTTTTTTTAAGGAAAGGAAAGGAAAAGCACCAGGACTGCCTATGCTGTGAGGTGTGGCTGGGCACTGGTGGAATCATTAAGATCTGTAGTCCGATTAAACAATGTCCATCCACAGTTTCTTTTTCACATATATTGCTGAAAATCAGGGTTGCTCTAGTGAGAAACTTGAAACATGGTCATTCGCCCACAGTGTTTCTCCAGGACGTCAGAAGGATGGAGGATACCAAGCAGTTGGGCAGTTCTGTGGAACTGGTACATAAAGGAAAACAAAACCTCCATGTTCACTGAGAGCAACCTCTTCCTCCCTCTCTACTCACCAAACTGGGCTGCAGTCCACAGACATAAATTATACATATTTATGGTCCCTGACGTGCCTCCTGTAGCCCGTGGAAATGGCTTGGAGAGTTAGCACTTCCTCTTGGAGAAATGGAGTGGTAGGATGCATGGGAGAGCTTTAACTGATGAGAAGGTGCAGGTAGCCAGGTAGATGCATGCTGTGAAACTAGTCGGAAAAAATAAGAAAGATAAGAAGGTTTTTAATCAGTGACCAGTTCTGCTGCAAAGATATACAGGAGTCTGGCTGCGAAGACCAAGATGAGCTGATTTTTACCCAGAAAAATGGCAAAGATAATGTAGACTACAACAAAATTTCTAAAGATTGTGGGAAAGCAATAGCATATGATGTCAGGGCCATTTGCTAATTTTTGCACAGAAATGGAATGTGGTGATAAACCTTCATGCTGGTGTGAGCAGTAGCTTCATTCGAAAGGTTGTGATTGTCTCATTACTTAGATGTGTTTGTTCGTAGATAACAAAAAGAAAACTTTTTCCCTGCCACTAGTGAGACCACAGACCCTGTGACCCATGAGGTGCAGGAGTTGTACAGTGTGGACTTTTATGTGGAGTAGTTTATAATGTACTTGAGGGTAGATAACTTGCAGCACAGTGGCTAGAAAGACATCCTGTTAGAAATGGCCACATCTCTCTCTTTAACTCCCTAGTACCTTTTGTGGGTTGGTGGCCAAGTCTGTGATTCTCACTTGGTGGTTAACAAGTTCTCCATCAGTCCCAGGCAGAACATGGTTACAGACTATCTAACAAGCTTGTTGAAATATACAACCCCAACTCATTCAAGGTATACCTGGTCCATGGTAAAACATCCTAGAATTCCAGTGCCTTCATTATGTGATTGGGAGAAGATTCACTACAGAGACTTTTAGGTACTGAACCAAAATTGACTCAAGAACACAGAAATATGTCTATAATTTTCCATCTTTCAAGAGGCTAGTGGACAGAATGCTGTGCTGCTGCTTATGGATTAAAAAATGGCAGCATTCGCTCCTACAGGGGAAAAACTTAGCAGGCACTCTCTGTAGAAGGAAAAATAATGATATGTAGCAATAGTAGAGGATTCCAATGGGAATATGCATGGTATACCAAACTAGAGGAATGTTCAAGGCGGTTAAGGCAAAGGAACTTTTTAAAGGCAAAAATGAGGGTGATTTACATCGATATTTTGAAACAGTAATCTTTGGTCACAGTGATTATATAAAAGTGACATCAGCCTGAGGTTGAGTAACAGGGATGGGGCAAATGTTCTGCCAAAAGCACTTGATGTATAAGATTGTGGAGCCTCTATGCATGGCTGGGGTCGGCAGAGTCTTCCATGGGAGTTATTGTCCACAATCACAGTAAGAACACTACCTTCATAACTTCCTAGCATTACTCAATGTTTTCTTCCTTTTTGTTTAGTATTGACGCAGGTAGCTCCATTTTTGACTCTGACAACATTTCTATTTCTTCTAAAAACCAAAATGCTGGCTGCCTACCTGTATGAGGCAGTTCAGCTGAAGACATCAGAGGATCTAGTGCTCCATGGAGCCCTGTGTCTAATCAGAAGGAACCCTGCCCTCTGCCCTTGCCGTCTTCCAGCTTGCTCAGGAAAGTGCAAGATCTTCTCTCTTCCTTTGTCTTGTCTTAATTTATTCATAGACTTCCAACAACTAGCAAAAGCCTGCATAGCACTCATATAGATAGAGTTCAGTGTTAGTCCTGGGGCTTCAGTGATCCTAAGTGACAGCTGAATCCCCCTCGCCCCCTGATAGGCTCTCACACGTGGTCAGTATGACTTGACCTCCAGAAAATAGGTCTCAAAGCTGGAGCTCTTCTGTATAAAGTTTGGTTTTCCTTGTATTGGGATAAACAGAAGAATTGGTACTTTGTACTTCTCATCTCCACCTTCCGTCCCAGAGTATCACACACACAAGAATGTTTGTGAAGGAAATGAAGCTGAAACATCCAGGTCAGCCTGCACTGTGAGCAAACCCCTTTTCAGATCCACTAGTATTGTCTGGGATTTTCTCAAAATCATCACTGTTACTGGAATTTTCCACCTCCCTTTATTATGACCCCTCAAAACATCACAGAGGAAGGGTTATTTTGTCTCAGTATGTGCTATTACACAAATGGCAAAAGTGAGCCTCTAAAAAACTAAAAGAAGAATTAAGATTTATCTTAGCTCTGGGCTAAATTTTCATTCATTCATGAGTGCATGTTTTGGCCTGCCAAATTTTTCCAGTCTAGTTGTGAATCCAAGAGAAGCACCAGGAAAAACAGGTAAGTCAACATGAAAGGGCAGCTCCATCTGCGGAGATCTCTCCAGCTTCATTATTTCTGCATTGAGAAGCACATCATTCTCTAATTTACAAGCCACAATCTGAAGAGAATGAGTAAACATCATGAATTTTATTACTTTTGTTTTCAATTCTGAATCAAGTATCTTTCGCATGGTATGTTTTGGAGCATAATCCAATGAAAAAAAGAAGTAATAAAACAATTTGAAAACAATTTATGCATTTCGTCCATTTTTCAGGCAGGTCATGGTTAAAAATCAGCAACTTTTAATTCATTGTTTTTAATAGTCTGTCTTGACTAAAACAACTAGTGTTACTAGCATAATGGAGAAGCTTGCTCTTCTGCTCACTCTGCTCTCACGCCCAGCATTCAAGAAAAATAATATATTCTGAAACCTGCGATTATATAACCTTAATAATAATAATTGTTAGTTTAGTGCTAATGAAATTTAGCTTCCATATCTCAAGCACTGACATAATTTTATGATATTTGTTTTTGTTCTGAATGACCATCTCCTATGCAAGATTGCCAAAGTGTTTTAGAGGCACTTTAGTGATTGGAACACATTTTTTTAAAATTCAGGATTAACCATTCATTAGTAGACTAGAGCTATAATGGAAATGCTCTTGTCACAGTAATTCAGGGTATTACTCTACTTTTTAAATCTTCCAGGTGTTTTGAAAGAATCCTGTTTATTGAGAGTTTTATGATTAACAGAGGAGATAATAACCCAGTCCTCTTTTTTTCTTTTTCCTGTTAATCAAGCCTCTCCATAAGTATTTCTAGTCCATTTTCATTTATGATGCTCAATTTGCATTTCTCCATGGGAAAGTGAAGTTGTAAATTCAAGCCAGTTTTTCCAGGTGTAGAATAAGATCAATGGTGTTATGTATCTCTCCTGTTTTGTGGAATAATTCAACTTTATATTCATTTTGCACAAACCCTGATATTTTTCTTTTATGCAGCTGCAATTGGTTTGAATTTATTGCATGCTTCAATCCCCAGCTTCTTTCTGTGTAGTTTTTCTTCCATTGTCTTTTCTGTCCAGAAAATTAAATGTTTTGGTGTTTTTCAGTTGCATGTTTTTTCACCTTGACTATCAATATTGTCTGTTTATATCCTGTCTCTTATTTCAAAGAGCATTGCAAGATAAACAAGGTAAGGTTGCATTAGAAATATTGAACTATTATTTTTATACAGTTTCCTAGCATATTTGTGTAGAAGCATCAGTGTTCATCTCGATCCTACTCATCCTCAAGCTGAATAGGATCAAGTGTTATCATTTATTTGCTTTAAATAAGTCACAGTCAAAAAGTCATGCAATATTTGACCTGAAGAACTGGAAAGTTGCATTGTCTGGAGACAGTCTAAAGGTCAGGAATCTGACTTCTACAAGTTGTCCATTAGAAGTTGCAACTCATTAGAGGAAGGGTAAGCCTAGAACATGGGTTCAGGCATGACAGTCTTTGTTCCTACACTGTTTAATAGGAAGTAATAAAGTTCCTGTGCATCATGTTTAAAGATGCTTGTCAGTTGTGTAGTACAGCAAATACCTTAAGACTAATTTTCATGCAACAGTCCACTCCATCCACTCTCCACCCCTGATGATAATTAGGAATAGTGAAGTGGATCAAAGGCAAAATGGGCTAGTGGCACCCTTGGAAATATGCAGTTACACAGCTGACTGTCTTAGTAGGTCTATGTAGGACAGAAGACCCTGGACCCTGTGCCACCAGTTCTTCCTGTCCAGTAGGAAAACTCAAAGTTAATAAAAGTGTTGAGCAGGACTACTTGAACAGATTACAGAAAATTCGGACTGGTAATATTTATTAATTGCTTCTTATTTAACAAGAAAGATTTCCTATTAAATAATATCTTATAATTTAAAGATAACTCAGTAGTTTGATTTCATTTATCTTCACAGTGTGTTTCCTCATTTCAGTAGCATACAGCTAAAGGCAGTATATCTCTTATCAAGTTTCATCCAACCAATGAAAATATATTATGTATTTATATTAGCAATAAGTGTGTGGATAGAATTATGATATCTACATACACATCAGTTAAAGTTTATTAATTTGAAACCATAGGGCATAAGATAGTGCTGAGAAAATTACGTATCAGTAACATTATTAAAACATCTCACAGAAGACTAAGTTTATAATAAGCAGCTAAAGAAATAGTGATTTGTGATAAAATGCATAATCAGAGCTATGATACTGCCAAAGTGTGGCAGGTTCTGCTCTCAAAATCTCTTTGTTTTCCTTTTGCACTAGATAGAAGCTACCTTACCACCCTCCAGTGACACGAGTGAGGCTGTGGATATAAGGTGTACAGTTGCAGCTCAGCCCCTAAACATCTCTCTTTCCTGCTAAGTGATGAAAACACTAACAGGCTGGACTCCGAGGCTACAGAAGGGAGCTGTTGGGTGAAGGGAGCTAGAGACATTATTTACCCAGGTCTCCTCATGGCCACACTTGTCATTCATTATATTGTAGCAAGAAAGACACATCAACTTCCTTTGTGTTAACTTACTGAGGTTGGGGGTAGTTTCTTCAACTTTTCATGGTTGAACATTAAAATAAATGCTTGTAAAATGACATCTGCAAGAAACGAGAAGAATTCATCTCTAAGAAAGGAAACTTCACATCCCTCCATGAGCTTGAGATCCATTGAACAAGCCTTGTTGGTTTTGCAAATGCTGTGAAATAGTCTTGGAGGCCAGAGTGGTGCAAAAAGAGGACAAACAAGTGAGTGGCTTAAGTCAGTATCACCTCGAACTTCAGGAATAGCGTGTTAGATGTGCCATTCTACACTTCCTCAGACAAGAGTTTGTGCACAGTTTAGTGAAGGTGACGTGAGGTAATATATGTGAAACTATACATTTTTCCATGCTTGTTCAATAAACACCTGTTGAACCTTGGTCAAACTTATTCATCTATGTTAATCATTATTCATCTGTGTTAATTTTTCTTTTTAGAGAAGAAAAAAGAGTCTTTCCTTTATTTATCAGACATTTTCAGAGACATGAATCTGATTCTTTTTTCCCCAGAAACTTCTAAATGAGCTGCACTGGCTGACATGATATTTTAAATACTGCTTGTTATGGTTGATACATTGTGTCAACTTGGGGAGTCTAGAAGTTTAGTTGAGTGATTCAGAAGGAAGCTAAGGTGCTTACTTTGTACACATCCTGAGCCTGTGGAAGAGGAGGGCATGGAGATTGTGTGACAGGTACACGCCCCCTGGCAGGGGGTAGCCTATTTACAAAGTAAGGGAAGGAGAGAGGCTGCTTGCAGCCATTCCTCCCTTTTGCACTGGTTGTTTTTGCTGTGCGCTGATGCCATGAAGTTTGCCCTCTGCCGTTCTGCCTCTGAAGCAGCCAAGTATGGACTGAAACCTCCACAACTGTGAGCTAAATAAACCTTTCCTTTCTTCATTTTGGGTGTTGGGTATTTTGTCTCAGCAACAAGAGAAAAGTAACCAAGACACACCTTTACTTAAATGTTTTTAGTATGCATTAAAATGCCTAGGGAGCTTGTTAAATATAAATTCTATATGCATATTAAGTAATACTTTGTGTGTGTGTGTATGTGTGTGTGTGTGTGTGTGTGTGTGTGTGTGTGTGTGTGTGTGTGTGTAAGAGAGAGAGAGAGAGAGAGAGAGAGGGAGAGAGAGGGAGAAAGAAAGAGAGAAAGAGAGATGTTGTTTTTGACTTACAGGCTGTCCATCCAGCAAGATGTATCCCTACATCCAATCATGTCTAAGAACTTGAGAACACATGCCTATCTCCTTTCCTGCCTGTCTCCCTGCATTCAGAACACACCCCTATCTCTAGGCTTGTCACCTCCCAGATGGCTTTAGCTGGAAGTCACATTTTTCCTTAAGTAGGATTATAGCAAAAATCCTACTTAATCCTCAAAGTGTGGCTTAAAGGTCATCTCCAGAAAAGCATCAGAATTTCCCCAGTGAGATATGATCTTTTTTTTTTTTTATTTTTGGTGCAGCTTCAACAGTTTGAGACTCTTAATGGTGTATATTATATCCGTTTGGGGTTTTGTTACTTACATAATACTGTTTTCCCATCTCCCGTTTTTCGCATTGTAATTACTCTGAGAATGTTCTTATTTGTGCACATTTGTAGTGCTCAGTTATATCCGTTGCAAGTAATAGAAACTTATTTTGCAAAACAAATGATGTCTTGGGACCTTCTCCAACCTTTTGGTCTTAAAACAGTACCAAATAACTATTCAGTAATTATTTTCTTAGTTGATGATTCTACAGTACCATCATATGACCACAATTGTCAATTATAAAAGGAGATGATAGTGTTTCTAAGGTATGAGAGTTAAAACTTTGGAGGAAATATTTCTTGCCTGTGTTTTCAGGCGGTTTGCTAAGTATGAAGGTCTACACAAAAAGGTGCTACAAACACATACACAACATACACACACACTCATTTCAGTAAAAGCCCATGTCAGGCCTTTTTTAAAAACCAAAAGCAGGTTGCGTGAATTTGTTTTCCACTTCTTAAAGACAAAAAAAAAAAAAATCAAAACAACATAATAGAAGTTTAACAATGGTTAATACATTACATATTGTTATCTTTAAATTAGTTACTCAGAATACAAGATACAGGCATTTAATTGTCCAAACAATATTAGCACAAACCTCTCTTTTCAATGAACTATGAGGATTAGTAATATAACTATCTTGACTTATATATATTTTTTTCTTTTCCCTTCCTTCTTTTCTCCACTCTCTATCTCAGTTTCCCTTTCCTTTTGAAGTTTCTTCCCATTTTACATTATCTATTATCTATTGTATATCTTGGATCTTATTTACTCTTTCAGCTTCTCATACTAGAGAGACAATATGATGCTTACACATGTGTCTGGTTTATTTCACGTATCAGTACGGTCTCAGGTTGCGTCCATTTACCTATAAAAGTCTCCAGCTTTTCCTTGTTTATGGCTGAAGAGTACTACATTGTATAAAAAGACTACAAGATTCATTCATTCCTTGATTGTTGGACATTTGATATCAAGGTGATTCTTGCTTCCAGGAATGAATTTGAAAGTATTGCTTCCCTTTCAATTTCATTAAAGAGTTTGAGAAGTGGTCCCTAAATTTCTTGTAGGATTCAGCAGTGAATCCAGCAGGACCTGGGCTTTTCTTTGTTAGTAGGTTTTTAATTACATCTTTGACTTCATTGATTGAGGTTGGTTTTTTAAGATTTTTATATCTTCTTGATAGTAATTCATCTGTATCTAGGAATCTGTCCATGTCTTCTGTATTTTCCATCTTATTAGAATACACATTTTCAAAATAGGTATAGATGATCTTCTGGATTTCTTCAGGATCTGTTGTGATTTCACCCCTTTCATTCCTAATTGCATAGATTTGAGTCTTTTTCCTTTTATGATGAGGCTGGACAAAAGTTTGTTGATTTTATTTAATCTTTCAAAGAACTAACTCCTTGATTCATTAATTCTTTGGATTTCTTTTAGTGTTCAGTGCTTTAACTTTTGCTCTGATACTTATCATTTTCTCCCTTGTAAGAACTTTTGATTTAGCCTGCTCTTCTTTTACTAGATGTTTGAGGTTCAGCATTGTCTTGGTTACTTTTCTGTCATTGCTGCGACGAAGTACCTGATGCCCAAAACTAAAGAAGGAAAGGTTTATTTAGCTCACAGTTTGTGGAGCTTTCAGTCCATCCTTGGCTGGCTCCAAGGCAGAGTGGCACATGGCACAGGGCAACTGTTCATGGAGGCGGAGGCAGAAGACAGCAAAAACAGCAAGAGCAAAAGGGAGGAGTGGAGGCAAGTAGCCGCTTTCTCTCCCTTACGTATGCAAACTATCCGACCCAGGGCGGGTGTAGCAGACTCAGCCATAATCCCAGCATTGGATTGAGTCAATCGTAAATCTAGAAACCCGCCCCAGGACTACGTGAGGCTTTGAGGGGACCTCAGACACAAACCATAACAAGCATTAAGTTGTTTATTTGTACTTGCTCTGCTTTACTAATAGGGGTACTCACTGCTATAATTTTCCTCTTACAACTGCTGTCATTTTCTCACACAAGTTCTGGTATATTGTATTTTCATTATCATGTAATTGTAGAAACTGTCTAATTTCTTCATTAATTTCATCTGTGAACCACTGGTTGTTCAGGAGGGTGCTATTTAATTTCCATGTGTTTGTGAAGTATTTGTGGTTTCTTTTACCACTGATTTTCAGTTTCATTGTGCTGTTATCTGATAAGATGCATGGAAGAATTTCAGTTCCTTTCCATTTGCTTAAGCATGTGCTGTGAGCTGTCCCACGTGTAGCTGAGAATAATGTGTGTTCTGATGTTGTGAGGTGGAACACTCTATAGACATCTAATATTTGTTCATAAGTTTGGTTCCAATCTAATATTTCATTATTGATTTTTTGTCTAATTAATCTGCTTTTTTGTGACAGTGGGGTATTGAGATTCCCCAATACAATTGTTTTCATGCTTATTTGGTTTTTCACATATGTTAATATTTGATTTTGTGAATATTCTTAAAGTCTCTTATTTAGTATACTTTTTTCTTAAAAATATATGCAATAATTTTGCCATAGGTTTTTCCATACCTCTTTAATTTTAATGTGACTTCATATTGATATCCCCACATGTAGAGGAGATGTTTTATCTTAAAAAGCGGGAAACGTTACATCAAATATTGCTTGGGTCATCTGGCTAACATGCTAAGGACTAACATGCTCAAATCTGAACAGTGTTTTAGGCCACTATTGGTTTTGTTGGAGTGAATCCTTCCATAAAGCCTGTTGGTATATTTATCTGTTTAATGTATTAGATGCTAAAGTCTTCAATCAAAGCAAGTCAGACACTCCAGGATTATATTTCTGTTTATCATTCATTTTACAGTCCTTCTCATTTAGCTATTAATATATAATTAGAATCCAGCTCTCTCATTGTCCCAGCCAATAATTGTAGGTAAGCTGTGTTTTGCAGCTATCCTTTAACATTAGTTACATTTTAGTCTCCTGGCCTCACAGCATCAACTTCTTAGAGATTCTTTTTTAAAGGACGAGGTAAAGGAGGCTTTACAGAAGGGATTTAATTTCAAGTGATCTTTGAGAGTAACTACAAGTAGCACAAGGGAAAACATCTTGGTATGGTGTCACTATTATTACTGTTAATATTATGTGTGCTTTTATGCTCTTGTAACATTTTTGTCCTGTCCTTTGATCTCAGATTGTTCTGTTCAAAAGAACTTTCTGCAGTCATGGAAATATTCTGTGTTCATGTAGTCTCATTTGGTATCCGCAGATGTGTGTGTCATGCTGAAGACTGCTTTTGTTGTTCTTTTCTGTTCACTAGATGGGCACTAACACAATCTCAGTGTCAGCCAGCAAAAGTGGGAGTGGACTCATTCCTTTGTATGAGTTAGAATGCAATCTGAACTTCTATTACAAGGATGGTTTTCAAAGATGGCTGCCACAGTTCCTCCCCTGCTCCAGTGTGGCTTCACTACTTGTCTCAAGAGGAGAATCTTTCTCCACCTCTAGAATATGGGTCTGACCTAAGACTTAAATGGACTGACAGATTGTGGTAGTAGTAATGCTAGGTGAGTCCTGCACCCATGCCATAAGCAGTTTTGTAACTTTTGTCCCTCTTTATTGTAAAAGTGGGTTGAGAGAACCGAAGCATCAAGACCCAATACGAAAGATGAGTTTAAAAAACATCTTCATCCTAAGTGATCCCAGGCTCCCCCTGACAGCAGGATTGACTGTTAAGTGTGAGTGAGGTCATGTGTATTTACTTGACCCTCTAGAAGAATGAGTTTGCATGGGGAAGTTCAGAGTAAATACCACTCTCTCAGGAAATAACAAATTGTTATAGTTTTAAGCCACTGGGAGTGTGGAGTATTGTTTTGTTGGTTTTAGTTTAATGAAGCTAGAACTGATTATTATACATTTCTTATAGGCACTGTGGATGAGGGAAGGGGTCACACAGGAATATAGCCACTCCCTGAATAATTGAATACAATAGTATTAATTTAAATCACCAGTGTCAGGAGAGCTTTGGGAAATGACTCTGATAAGAAGGCACAGTCATAAACAAAAAAAGGTAATAAGACTGAATCTGAACTCTATATCTAATTTTTGAATATCCAAAAACCATAGTCATTATTTCTCAGAGGAATCCAACATAACATACTCAGTTTGAATAGTCTCCTTCCCAATATCAGGTAATTTCTGTGCCTTACTGTCTTCTTCACACTTGCTGTACTTAACTAACAAAAAGATAGGTATGGGGGAAAGATTTATTCTTGAGAAACTGTAACTTTAGAAGATCAGTTATTCATACATTTCAAGTTGTAGCAATGATGTTAGAGGTCAAGTTTATCACTAGTGAATATTTTAAAGCCTGCTGAGACACCTACTTGGAGCGTGGGAAGGAACTGATATTCCTAACCATGGCAGCAGCTGCTGACAAATGGACATGTTGGATTTCTTTCATTTGGCATGGTTGAAAAGACATGATTGAGAGTTGGAAAGAACTGCTTATAGAAGCAAACAAAGCCATGGGTCTTTTTATTTACCACTTTAAAGAAGCCATTTTTATGGTTGTAGAGCATGTACTTTCATTTCTATCCCCACATTTTACTTGCTCTTTTTAATTTTTTCTTTCAGCATGTTATCATTATCATTATACATTGATATGTTTAGATCATGTGACATCTCTTATAATACTGATTCTCAAGAGGCTATAACAAACAGCTGGCACTACAAAGGGCCAAAGAAGATTGATACTTAAGGTGAACTTAAATTCTACCATCTAAAAAAACAGATACTGAGAGCTGTTGAGATTGAACTGTGAGGTAAATTGCATATGGAATATAAAAACTTTAGGATATTTTCTGTTTCCCTTTTCTTTATCCTTATCCCCAAGTTTCCTGCTTGGTGTTGCACAGCACAAAGTCACCATCACCACCACCTCCACCACCAGCTAAATGACACTCTGGAATAGGAATAAGATCTTTATTTCTTATGTCAGTTTCTAAATTTGTTAGAGACATAACTAAAACTTCTTCTAATAGTGAAAATTAGGAAGTACTTGTATCCTTATCCCAAAGTACCCTCAAGGATATGAATGAGGAGGAATTCAATTCTGGACCTTCACAGTACTCATTAACTGCACTTTGATGAGAGTCATGTGACTATATTCCTCTCTTCAAAGTAGCCCTTTGTGAAACTAGGGTCCAAACAGTTTATTTGAACACAAAAGATGATATTTTGGCTTAGACTAATGTATAACAATAAACTTTTATACGCTGAGATTTTAAAATATGAATTCCTCAAATAACTGAAAGTTATTTAGTCGCCTACTACCACTGAGATATAAAGGGTAAATTACTTTAAAGACTACCCAGTTCACTGACAATGTAGAAGCGTTCTTATCTAACACATTCCTTCCAGATAAACATTTTTCTTATATCTCTAAGGTGAATGCCTGGAAAACTTCAAATTTATTAAATTTTTATAAGAGTAGTAAATAGTGGGTAACCAGAATGAAAAAGTACACATGGACCATTTCATTTTTCTGGGTATAATGAAAAGGTATCTGGGTACCACCAAAGTAGTTTCCATGATAATGTTTAACTTTATGATAATTAAAGATTTTCCAGGTTATATTGTTTTAAAAGATACATTAAAATTCTAAGGCAGTGTACATAATAGTCAAGGAAGAAACACTATATCAATGTAAAGTAGTCACTCAGAAAAGAAAAGATGTGCAGAAGCCATCACACTTCAGTTGGGAAAGAATCATGGCCAAACGTGTCTGTATATCTAGAAATTCAAATTTACATATTGCAACATAATTTTAAAATTCCAGCTGAATAGCTTAGGTTTCTTTGGTTTACTAATCTTATTTCAAAAGCAATGAAAGAATGGCCTTGTATTTCTGGAATGTTACCATATATTTTTTACACGGGCACAGATGGCTGTGCTTATATCCCATAGATACTACATTTCCTGAGTGTGCATCCTTGGAAATAAAAGAATTAATTTAATCTCCAACCATTTTAGTTATCTGAGCCAGATCCTCATGGAGTTTGTTTAAGAACCCAGTCACATTGGTATAATATTTAACTTCCATTCCACGGAGTGAAGAGCATGTTCTGTGACTAGCTCTCTGTAAATAACGAAAGCATTCCCTTGGAACTGACTCACAAGTAGATTTATGCAGGTTGGCCTGGCTGGAATACATGAGGCCTGTGTGAGGTCCAGCGGGGTTTCAAAATGGGGGCGCAACCAGCGGCCCAGCTTTCCAGCCCCGCCTCTGTTGTTGCTACTGCCACTGCAGACACGTGTGCCACAGAGCAATCACAAGAGGAGGAGAGGATTCCTCTTAAGCTAGAACATGGCGCGGGGCAATCTGGAAACAGGAACTGCACACCATACAGCTGTGCCTCCTGGGCCCCGCTACCTGGAAATCAGTGAAAACAGTCTGACAAATGCTGGATGACTTTCCTACAAGAATAGTAGCCAATATGTACCAAGCACTTAACCTACACCAAACACTTTTTAAGTGTGTGCGCACTCTATTATGTTCCCTATTGTGGGTAAGATACATCATCATCTGTAGTTTACAAGTGAGAAACCCCGGTACTTACAGCAACAGTGGCTTACGGAGGCCACAGTTTAACGATGACTTGAACTGGAACTCAGAGGCAGAGGGTGCACTTCCGTAGCCCAGGCAGTCCCTGTAATGTTGTTTGTCCTGCGTGGAGGTTACCCTATTCTCTTATTTATATGGAGGGCTTGATGGGTGAATGTAAGATGTGGAAAAAGATTCATGTTCCCCATGTTAAAGGAGAGAAGCCAGACCTGACTGTATTCAGTAAATTCTAGGACACCAGACTGACTTCTCCCATTACAGACAAATAAATAGTTAGGTCTTTGTTTCTCACCCATGTGCTTCTCCAGTGAGTTGATGGGCAGGTAGAATGACATAGTAGATTGCTGTTTGCAAAGAGAACATATCCAGATTAGGAAGGACAAGGTACATAGGTGTTTACAAAGATAAAATATTCAGGTAATGCCTACCTGTTATAGATTGATTGGATTTTATGCATATTTGCCAGAGTTATGAATAAAAATAAATTTTAAGTAGTCAAAATGGCATGTGTTTACCTGAGCTGTCTGAATGAATTGAGTCTCATCCTATGGTCCATAGCTGTTTTATCACTTTGTGTTCCATTGAATCATTAGGTGCATTTTCTGGATGGTTTCTAGTGTTTCTCCTTTGACTCTTTTTTTTTTTTAATTTTAAAAGTAAAAGAATGAAATCATATTAACAGACAGCCACTTACAAAGTAGCATAAGAATAGTGCAATCAAAACTGAATTACAGGCAAGGTGACAGGGAATTAACAATGGTTATTGTATTATATATTGATGACTTCAAAGGATATGCTCAGGAAAACAAATATAGACATGCAAGATTGATCAAACAACTAATCACTAACTGTTCCTTATGATACTGCGACATAAGTCAGTAGTACAACCATGTTAACCATCCTGCATATACATATATATGCATACATACGTACATACATACATACATAATTATCCCTTTCTTCATTTTCTCCTTCCCCTCATCCCATTTGCTCTTTACTTTTAAGCAGTTTCCTTTCATACCTCCTAATTTATATTCACACTTTCAGATTCTTACACTAGTGAGACAACACGTTGTTTGCACATACACATCTGATTTATTTCACTTATGGGTATGGTCTCTAATTGTGGCCATTTACCTATATAAGCCTCAAGTTTTTTTTTCTCTATAGCTGAGTAATATCCCATTATATAAAAATGCTGCAGGTTTTTTATCCAGTCCTTAGTGGACAGAAATTTGGATTGCTTCCACAATTTAGCTATTACAAATTGTGTTGCTATAAACATGGATGTGCATACATTGCTGTGTTATGATGTTTTCAGACCTTCTGAGAAAATACCCAGAAGGGGAATAGCTGGGTTGAATGGGACCTGTAGATCAAGTTTGCTAAGGAATGTCCAAACCGATCTCCACAGTGGTTTCACCAATCTGTATTCCCATGAACAGTGCAGAAGAGTTCCTATTTCTCCACAGCCTCGCCAGCATTTGTTATTGGTTGATTACTTAATGCTTGCCATTCTTACTGGGGTGAGATGAAATCTCAATATTGTTTTGATTTGCATTTCTCAAATGACTAAAGATGTTGAACATTTTCTCATACATTTATTTGCCATCTGTATTTCTTTATCTGAGAAGTGTGTATTCGTCTCAGATGCTTATTTTAGGATTGGGTCTTTGAATTTGGAGAGGTTCATGTTTCTTAATTCTTTGTATTTTCTAGATAGAGGACCTTTGTCCGAGGGACAGTCAGCTAGGATTTTTTCCCAGTTTGTGGGTTTTCTTTTTACTCTGCTGGTGATTTCTTTAGATATGCAAAAACTTCTCAGTAAGATGAGGTCCAAGTTGTTGATTCTTTGAAGTGTTTCCCTTGCAGTTTGATTTTTGTTCATGAACTCTCTGCCTAGTCCTGTGTCTTCAAGATTTTTACCTACTTTCTCTTCCAATAGGTTTAGTGTTTCTGTTTTAATATTGAGATCTGTGATCCATTTTGACTTGAGTTTGGTGCATAGTGATAGACAACTTGGGTCTATTTTCAGTCTTCGGCAAGTGGCAAGCCAATTTTTCCAGCACCATTTATTAAAGAGGCTATCTTTCTTCCAGTGAGCTTGTTTGACCCCTTTGTCAAAGATTAGTGGCTGAGTGTGTTTGTGGTTGTGGCTGCATCTTCCAGTCTGTTCCATTGATCCTCAGGTCTGTTTTTGAGCCAGTACCAGGTAGATTTTATTACAGTAGATTTGTACTATAATTTCAAGTCAGGGATTGTGATTCTACTTCACTTGTCCTTGTTACCCAGGATTGCTTTTGCTATTCTGGGTCTCTTCTGGTTCCTGATGAGTTTAAGGAATGTTTTCTCTAGATCTGTGAGGTATGCTAATGGTAGTTTAATGGGAATTGCGTTGAATCTGTACAGCAATTTTGGTAGAATGGCCATTTTTACAATGCTGGTTCTTCCTATCCATGAGCAAGGAATATATTTCCATTTATTGAAATCCTGTTCAGTCTCTTTTTTCAGAGTACTGTAGATTTCATTAAATAGATCTTTTACCTCTTTTGTTAGATTGATTCCTAAATATTTCAATTTCTTGGATGCTATTACTTTTGGCTCTTAAAATAGCAATTAACTCCCAAATATTTTGATGTCAAGCCATTCTTCAATTTCTGAGCAATGTATCCTGCTTTGGCATTATGACTATTATATACATATATAATATATGTGTGTATTTGGGAATTTGATATATTTTGATATACTGTACTTTGTGTGTATGTTGGTGTAAAACTTCTGAAATTATAGATTTCCTTTTTTTACTTTAATTTGAAGGCTCTTTATATGGAGAAAATGATATATTTTTTAACTTTTTGCAATGCCAAGGATTAAACCCAGGTCCTTCACACTGAGCTATATCCCCAACCTTCTTTTTTTTTTTTTAAAGATAGGATCTTGCTAAGTTGTTAAGCTCTCCAGGCTATCACTGTTGTTGTAATCCTCCTGTTTCAGCCCTCCATGGTTCTGACAACACAATCATGTACACCATGCCTAGTCAAAAACTAATCTTAAAGTTGGAGCTGTCCTTTAGGAACAAAACTGCTCAGAGGCCTCTGATACCTGCAGAGTAGATAGAGGCCTTTTGGTATCTCCAAGAATGATTGGCCACCTAGAGTTTTGCAATAGCTCATCTCCCTTAGCAGTTCCTGCCAGTAAGAGAGAATGAGGACAGGCCTGAGAAAAGACAGCAGGAGACAGGTAACCTGTGACGAGGAGTGGATCACCTGACACAACTGTGGTGTCTGCCCAGAGCGTGTAGGAACTGACAGCTGATGGACACACTGCCCCTCTTCCCCCCTTGTTCATCCTGACCTTTGCATTTTCTTCCTTCCCAGTTCGTGTTCTTTTCACTTCCTGTGAAACAGTGTCACTGCATGCTGAAATTTAGGAGGGCATTTTAGTGGGAGAAAGACTTAATATGTTCAGCTTTTCTTAAGCCTCAACACTGCTCTGGACATGTTGTCCCAGGTAGGAAATGACCATCTGACAATCTTGCAGAGAGGACCAATGGAGTGATGACTTCAAAATTCATTCTTGGACTCCGGGGAAGATGGCGACCAGGTGAGCAGCAAGGGAGTGAACCTCCTTAATAAACACCGCCAGCTCGAGACAGACTTGGCGAGCGTGAATGCCGGGACCTCGGCTGGGAAGTTTAAACTGGGCGTATTTCTCTGAGATGCCGGGGGAGATGTGGTAGGGCAGACCAGGCTGCCGGGGCGAGACGTGGGAAAGCCCCAGACGCTGGGAGCCAGGGACGATCCGCGCGGGGAGAAAGCTTGGCTCGGTCCAAGTGCCGTGGGAGCGCAGCCGGCTCGGTCCCTCCCGCCTCCCGAGCCGGT